>JANHGN010023895.1:29488-44672 GCA_024605025.1 Megaceryle maxima | reverse complement strand
CGGGGGGGGGTGCGCGTGGAGGGCTGCGGGGGGGGGGCGGGGGGGGGGGGGGTGGGGGGGCGCGGTGGAGGGGATCAGGCTCCAGGGTCCCCTTTTCAGATCTGCCAAAAAATCTGCCCGCAGTCAAGGGAGAGAAGAGGAACAACTCATTTTGCACATACATAAAATTAATGCACTGAAGGTGGTGGCCCCAAATGGGCTTGGGGCTGTAAAGTGCCTTGACATCTTTGCACAAATAGGATCCCAGAAGCATGCCTCTCGCAGCTGGGATTTTTCTGATTTGGTTGCATCACAAGAAATGGAGCACAGCTTTTACCTGGAGAGGTCTCTGCAAGCAGCAGGAAGGGAGGCTGATCCTCCTCATACCATTCACTTACTGCTCTTGGGCTTTATGGAGTGGCTAAACCCAGCCTAGCTCCAGACTCATCTAAGTTGGTTTCTTTCACCCAGAGGAATACTGGAGAGATTTCACTGAGGCCAGCTTATGCCAAGGAAAACATCTTTCCCACCTATGCCATTGCTGGGAAATATCACGCAGTGTTAGCCAAGAGCATTTCTTCAATGAAGTGCTGAGCGAGCTTGCAAAACAGCAGGTCATGTCAGCTGGATGGTTAGGCATGATTGCATCTCCCCAGGCACTGCTCTGATGAGAACTAGCATTCCTGCTAAATGTCAGCTACATCCATTCTGCAGCAAGGTCCATATCAGGCTTGAGATTATGGGAAGCAGCAGGTCATGGGCCACTCTGTAGGTACTGCACAACAGACACACATCAGGCAGAACCAGCAGCAAGTTTCCAGGAGGGAACAGTTCCTGTCCACATTCCAGTTTTGGCCAAAACAAGTGCAAACCTGAGGGAAGGTTTTGAGGTGCAAAGGTGTTTTACTGACCCCTAGACTGGGTTTAGTTTTATTTATAGAAAACTCATCCTCAAAAGCGAGTCTTCTGCCCCCATAAAGATTCTTCCCTGAAGCTGAGGAGCACTTATTCTCAGCAGCTCCTCTGCCATCTGATTGCCAGTAGAGCCTGGAACCATCCTGCTGCCAGCCAGTGAGACTTTTCCAAGACACCAGCTTGCTTCCCCATGTCTCTGTGATGCTGTTTCTGGTGCTGGCAAGCTGGCAGGGATAAGGCAAAAGGAAGAGCGATGGGAGGAAGAGTAACAGCTTCAATTCTTCTCGGCTTTGTCTGTCTGAAAAGCTGCAGCCTTTCAGGCCACCTTCCGAGGGCATCACTTCTGGAAGTGCGAGCTGGGGAGAGCCCTGAATGCATTTTAAATAATGCAACTGGGGAAAAACAGGACTCAACAAAACTCAAGAGGGGCTCAGACATCCACCTCCCTCCTCCTTCCCTTCTGGCTTCTCCCAGATTGCTCAGAAAGGACAGCAGGAAAGACTAAGGGGGCACAAGGTATGTGAGGAGGGCCCCCAGAGGCTGGTACAAACTGGGGGACTCAGCCTTTATCACCTAGGAAAGTGTGGGCATGGAGCAACACTATTCCTGTCCCACCACAGCACTGCTCTGAACAACGCATGCTTGAATGGCAAAGGGGGAAACACCAAAAATAACCACACTGGTTGTGGCAGCAGGGGCTCCACAGAGAGCAGGAAACCCACATGGCCCAGCTCTGTGTCAGCTCCCAGCCTGCCTGCCCTGGGCAGCACCAGCACAGCTACAGAAGGAGCAAGTGGTTTGCAGCTGGCAATGCCACCTCTTACATCCTCCTCTCCCTCCTCCTGCTATCTGGGGGGCATCTGTCCTGCGCTCCTCTGCCCAGATTTGATGTTCAGGTGGAAGTTTTTCAAAGTGGGGTTATATCCTGCTCAGTGCTTCTAAAGCAGCCTTGAGTACTGCCAAGTGCTAGGAACATCATAAGAGCGATGAAGACCAGACAGCTGAGGGCAGATGGTCCAAGGAGAGCATTTTCTGCTGAGAAAACCATGTGTCTTTAAAAATGAGACACTTCTGACAGTAAAAAATCTGGTAAAATTCATCCAGGGAATCCCTTCCCACTCTGCCTCCTGGAACACTTCAGCAAAGCTCTCATTTAAGAGGGAGTATCTGCTTCCTTCACTGGTGGTATTTGACTTTGTAACATCAAGATAGCAAACTGTGAAGTCAAGATTAGAACTGGACCAAGAGACTTCACTGACATATAGGACTATAGCTGAGAAGTAGTTCTGGCTTTCTGATTGTTCCAAAACATTCCTGTGTTCAAGCCTGTTTGGAAGAAGCAGCACTGCCACCACCTGTGCCCACTGCAGCCTTCCCTGGCCTTTCTCCTCTAAGAAGGCTTCTATTTTAGCCACATTTTCAACATCAGATTTGGTTTTTTGGTCTGGAAATAAGCAGAGCCTTCCTCAGAGTAGCTGCAGCTGCCAGAAGGCACTTCCTGTGGGATATGTTCAGTTCCATGAGACTTGGAGGGGAGGGAGAGAGGAGTGTGTGTGCTGAATTTAACCCAGTTTGCCCCTTTGGCAAATAGCACTTCCCTTTGCATACACCCCATGGGAACACATCTACTACTGGTGAAACATTCTGCTTGTGAAATGATGCTGCCCGTGTTAGACAGGTGTGTCTTCATGCTCAGTGCAGAGGAGAGGTCCAGAGCCTGCTCTCCTTTACAGGTCAGGTCTGCGCTCCAGACCTATGTAACCACTTCAGCTGCTGCTGCTGTAGTGACAACCTGAACAGGAGATGTCAGGAGTGACAGCAAATGCAAACAGCTTGATCATGGTGGAGAGATGGTTGCCTGGCACAGCTCAGCAGCACCACTATGTTAGAGGGTTATGCTACCAAGCTTGAGGCCAGAGAAGGAAATACCAGCTGGTCCCACCCAAGAAGGGAATGACAGAGTTAACTCTCTGCAAAGCAAAAGTCTTGCTGAAATGGAAGGATGTTTTTAAACTACAGATTTCCTTTTATCTACACCACAGCTCAGGCTACCTAGGGGAAAAGCTGTCCTTGGCAAATGCATGCGAATGAACTGAAAGTGGCTCTGTACCGATACACACACAGCCCATAGGCTCAGTGGGGCTGTAGCAGGATCATCACTAAATAAGAGCACTTTTCACTGGTGGGCACCATGATAACCACAGACACGGAGTAAAGAGCCACAACCAAAGCTGCAAATCTGAACCGAGATTTCAGCTTTTGCTTTCTAATGTCTCTGTTACAGACAAGTCAAATGTCAGTAATAGCTTAGATTTCTCTCTGTCAAAAGACAGGAAGCTTCCAGGAACTGGGAGCATCCCAAGTGCTCTGCAGACAGTGAACACAGAGAGGCAACCCTGCCAATGTTTCTACACTAGTTTTCTGGCCTTCATCCCACATCAGGCACACTTCACTTACAGCAAGGGACAGGAGGGGCTGGAAGTGCCAGCTCTGCACAGTGTTGGCACGTGAAGCTGGATTCGTTGCTCTCTGCGCGGTGTTGGAGACCTCCTGGTGCTGCAGTCGGCATTCACATTGCAGGTAGATTCAATATTGAGAAGTTCTGCTTCCTTCCAGCTAAGTAGCACAAGTCCTGGAAAGCTCCCAGGCAGAGGTCCTGTCCTTTACCTGTGCCAGCACAATAACCTGTTGTAGCACAGCTCAGTCAGACTGGATTACAGGTTCTTTCTAAAAACTTTAGCACTTTGCTAGTTGTAAAAGAATGGCATAAGTAGAAAATCACATGTGCAGTTTAAACCTCAATATAGGCTGCTAGCCTCTGCGAGAAGGTCACGTACCTCCTGGCACACCCTGGCATGAAAGCATGAGAAGATCCACCCCCACACTTGCTTCACAGGGTGCTGGGAAACATTCCTTTGCTGGCAGATGGTGCTAATGTGGGCTGAAGCCATAAAGACATTAAGTCAGTGCAAGTGTCCAGCTTGCAGGTGGCATCACTCTCAAGAACCAAGATCTGATGCATTAATCAGAGACCTGTGTTCAGTCATCCAATTCAACAAGAGCTTATCACTTTAGTGCTCAGGAACAATCAGAAACATACCTGAGCTTTCCAGTTTGCCTGGCAGTGCAAGAGAGATGAGAATACCAAATAAACTAAGATAGAATTCAAGGCTAAGTTTTTTCTGTGGAAAAATAGTTTGGAAGATTAAGCATAAACTGCTTTGGTCATAAGGAGCACCCCATTGTTTTTGCTGTTCCTTCTTAGTCCAGAGCTACAAATATCCACAAGTTCTTGGCAAAGAAAAGCAGCTATCTGGTTACAATTAACTTCCCCAAAAGCAATTAAGAACAGTCCAATTCACCTCTAAAGGCACCAGGGCAGACAAGCATCTTCTAGTTCCAGCTCTGACACATTTTTTATCCTGATCCAACGCCTTTTAAAAGTAATTCCTGCCTCAGAGGCAGCTAATTGACCTCAAAGGCAGGTCTATGTTATTCCAACTCTTATAGGTGACGTGCAGACTTTGGCCTAAATAGGACATCTGTACAAGGAAACGTATATATATGTAGAGAGAATTGTATAGTTGAACTGCCACTCCCAGAAATAAGGTTCTCATGAGAGCAAAGTCACCCCTGGTAACCAGCCCCTACAGCAGAAGCACTTTGCCATGCAAACAAGTCCCTGTTAATGTGTATATACAGCCTCCACATGCAACTCAGTGCATCACTCTCAGGATCTTGTGGCTAATTTAAGTTCATAATTCTTACTTGCTCCTGGAAAACACTGCCAGAATGACCCACTGAAATACAAAGAAAGCGAGCTCTAGAGGTAGATCCTCAAGAATCACAGGGAAACTGTACATGTTGGAAACAGTGTCACTGCAATACTGGAACCTGTGAAGCCTTCCTCATCCAAAATCCTGACCTGTATATAAAGTGGCATCTAAGATAAATGTAATGGCCAGAAAGATCGTAACCAAAGTGGAAGCTGGAAAATGGCACCTTTGTCACATTATCTTCAGGTAGCCTAGCAAACCTGCTGTCATACCTGCAGAGTCATCATACCAGCTTCCACACTCCCTCTCTGCTGCTGCTGCTGCTATTCAAAGCATTTGAGTTTGGGGAATCCTTTGAGCAAGGCCTCGATTCCAGGTTGCCAGCCTGACACACGCGGTCTGCACAGAAGGGTCAGCACACTCCATGTCCTTTGCTCACTTTGCACGCATTTGGCTGCATCACGAGAAATGGACCAGAAATCATCCTAAGGCACAAAAAATAGCCACACAAGCTGTTTTGCTTCTGCCAAGTTAAGGCTAGAGACAAACGGAACCTCAGAGGAAAATTAAAAATATCACTGCAAACTTGTAGTCTGGCAATAAGCATAACTGGGCATTGCTCACACCAAGAGGAGATATTCCTGTGAAAACCTGACACTGGGTAACTCAGTGACCAAGCTGTAGATGGGATCTTGCACAAACACCTGCCCCTGGAAAGCCAGGAGGAGAGGAAATGTAATGGGAAGCAGCAGGAGGTGCATAAATGTAATTTTCTCTTTCTCTAATCGAGCATGTTGAAGAATAGCATGTCCATCTTGAGACAGAGTGTGAAAACTGCCTTGTCAATAGATAGAAGTCATGAGGTTGTTGAGCCAGTCAGGGCAAGAGGTTTTATTTCTAGACTATCAAGGGAGAAATATTTCTTTAGAAAAATCAATGAAATTTAAATGAGTACATACGAATGGCTGTTCTAGCCCCGAAGGTCCATCTAACCAAGCACTGTGCTTCCAGCACAATATGTCCTTCATCAGGAGAACATAGTTGTACATTTCCCAGGAGCACCATGAATATGAGATATGCGTGGAGATGTGAACCGCCACACAAGAAACTGCCATCTACTTGTATCCTCCCAATTCCTCCTCATCCAACCTTAAAATAAGGCTGTCTGGGCAGTTCTGCTGGTGGATCAGAGTCTGGCAACCCCCTACATGGTCTCAGTTCAAGGTCCTAGCTAAAAACTCAGGGGGACCATGTCCCCATCACTAGACCCAGGCAGGAGTTACCTTGGCAGGAGCTGCTGCCAGGCAGTGGGGGAGGTTACATACCCATCTGATGGCTGGATACAGAGGAGCTTAACTGTCCCCAGAGACCCATCTGGACCACATCAGCTGGGCCAGAAGCCTCAGTCACACTCTGCCACCCTTCCTGAACTCAGGAGTCAGAAAAATCTGCCTGTGCCCAGCCATGGGGAAACCAGTAAAGCTTTTGGTGTGTTCCCACTCACTTACAGGGAACATAATTACACATCAAGAGATGCTTTCTCTGTTTACAGCTTCCATTCTCTACTCAACACTCAGCCATCAAGGCCTGTGGCCTCAGCTCGAGACTTTGCCTTCAGAGCTGGTTTTGGCAGTGTCCAACTCCACAGCTTGTAGGTAGCTAGGGTCTGGCGACCGGAAGTTATCGTGCTGTACGGAAAGTTAGGGCCCTCTCCAGGTAGCCAATAGCATTTAGTTTATGATGTAAGTAGACAGAAGTGACGTTGTAAACCTGAGCTATATAATGCCGTGTCGCACACCAATAAACGCCATTTGCCGTCCACCACATTGGTGTCTGCGAGCTGATGGACTGAGCAGCCTGGGGTTGGTCGCCATGCCGTTCCTGAACCAGGTCGCCACGCCTACTTCAGGCAACAAGAGCTCTGAAATTGAATCCTTCCAAAATGCCATCAACAGCAGTGCCATCTCTCTAATATCATGGTAATAACCACAAATTAACGTACTAAAAAAAAAAAGCTTGAAGGAGCCTAAGGAGCTCAAAGCATAACCAGCTGTATCAGATGTTTTTCTAGTTTCTTTTTGAAGGCTTCCAGTAATGGAATTTCTACAGCTTCCCTAGAAACCACTTCCTGACATCCGAGTCTTTCTGGTTTGGCTTATGCTCATGACAACTTCTCCTAGCCACGAAAGACAGAGAGAGAAAGCATTTTCTTTCTCTTTTCAGTAGTTTTATACACATTTGAAGAGATTCACACCCTGTTTTGCCTCAATCTTCAGTAAACAATTTTCTTTCTTTCCATCTCTCCTGCTAGGTCAGATTTTCTCTCCTTCTCCCTGTTCCTACTGCTGTCCTCTATTCTTACCCTAATCCAAACCTAAAATCTATGGCTGATGCTTCAGGCAAGCTCCATAGAGCCTTTTCCACTGATCTTCTCATAGGAGACTTTGACCCACAAAGACCGTGCATTATTCAGAGCAGTTCTTTGTCATTTCTGCTTCACTGACACACAACACAGCACCGATTACTTCACCTTTATAGCTCCCAGCAAAGTCTGTCAAACCTCAGCCTCGCTCACAACTATTCCTTTAACATCCTTCAATCCTTCAGAGATCCTCAAAGCCTCATGCTGAGACCTGGTGAATTCTCACTCGTCCAGCCCTAACAACGCACGCTTCGAGTTCTGAGACTTACAATATCTCTGCAAAGGAGATGTGAGAATATATTTGCCCGTCTGTTCCTTAATTGCTGTCCTTGCCGCCTGCAGATCTGTGAAGCCACCAGGCGTGATGAAATCCTTCATTTCTCATGTCTGTAAATATTTTCTAAAATTTTATTTTCTTCTTAAGACTTTAAAACTAGGCCAAAAAGAACAACGGGGATATTTAAGAACCAGGTTTGCCTTTAGCTTTTTTGATCAAAAATGCTTTTAATGGGCTCAGCTGTCAACATCAGGACCAACTTAATAAATGTCTGACATTTCAGTCATTATTCAGAGTTGTTACCTTCCTCTCCCTCCAATGCCTGGCTGTTTACTTAAAGATTCACTCCAGTTGTTGCTCCTAGTATAGGCCTGGGAGCAGAAATAGGAGCAAAGCTCCTTGTAAACACCCAGCAGCCTCTCCTAGACAACAAGTATCTCAGGAAGGTCAGACGGCAGCAAGCACAGAGGAGGGAAGGGTGCCCAGGTAGGGCAGTGCTATGGGAACCTGCTAATAAACCCAGTGCAGCAGTCACAGCTTGCTAAAGCCCAGGCTGGCTGCCACACACAGATTAGTGCTGGCATGGTTCTCCACAGGAGGGAAAAGTAACAAGTTGGGCTTTGCTGGTGCAAGAGCCATTGGCTTTCTTCACTTTGTGGGCTCCTACATCCCTGCATGGGCTGTTTACTGCTTCCTTCTGGCCAAAGGAGTGAACCTGCTCTGCTGAAAGACTCAAGCTCGAGTTGTTTGTCTTTCATCGGAGCCTGCCCAGGCCACCTTCCCCCAAGGGACCTGCAGTTACAGCAGCATCACTCCAGAGTGAGAGGGGACAGGCAGGAGGGGACAGCCACTGCCCCAGGGCCTCTGCACCACAAGTGATAACTGGGGGTGTCAAAACACATGGGAAGGGACAATGGGCACTAGGCCATTGGTTTTCATAAAGCATACAATAAATGTTCAGGTTTTTTATACTTTCCTCTCTTACAAGTAAGGTCCCAGCTCAACACGTTCTGTGTTCTGAGGATTTCTTTTTTTCTTTTTATGTTGCATATGGCAGCCTAGTTACAATCACTACATTGCCTCAAACTATTTAAAAGAAGTTGCTACATATAATTAGAATCATAGAATTGTCAGGGTTGGAAGGGACCTTAAAGATCATCTAGTTCCAAACCCCCTTGCCAATGGAAGGGACACCTCCCACTAGATCAGGTTGTTCAGAGCCCCATCCAGTCTGGTCTTAAAAATCTCCAAGGATGGGGCTTCCACCACCTCTCTGGGCAACCTGTTCCATTATGTGCATGTAAGTGAGAACAGTGCCATGTCTAATGCTGTGGAATTCCAGGTACACTGGAGAAAGAAGTCCACGCTCTCCCAGCAGATACTTGAAAAGATTAACACCCAGGCCAAAATGCAAGTTTCCAGCAGCATATTCAATCAGTTGTCCATTACCTCCATTCCATGATACATATCACGTCCTAGGTACTGTTTGCTATATTTAGCAAAACTAGAACAAATTTTCCTGCCATGTAACGTTAGCAGGTAATAGCCCACCCTGCCAATGCCACTGCAGGCTCATTTCCAGCAGACCTGCAGTGTGCGCATTATCCATGCAAGAGACGG
This sequence comes from Megaceryle maxima, assembly GCA_024605025.1. NCBI lineage: Eukaryota > Metazoa > Chordata > Aves > Coraciiformes > Cerylidae > Megaceryle > Megaceryle maxima. Next base: position 35,683 of record JANHGN010023895.1, on the reverse strand, counting down.
CAAAGTGTTTATTATGATTGGCTCATCTTGCCAATCTCACTACAGCCTAACAGTCTCCCACCTTTTCTAATGAAAACAAAATTAAATCACCTGTTAGTGTAGCTCCCACCCAGCTGCTTCCCAGGGGAGCCCACATGGCTGGGAGCACCAGGCATTTAAAGAGACACATTTTCCCCAGGTCAGACCATCACAGCTAGTTCAGCCTGTTTATTTGGATGATCAAGATCTGAAAACATCACATAAGGCTCTGGGTGACCTTCAGTAATCACAGCACCATATCACACACACAAGGGAGATATGGGTCTTCAGGGGGATGCAGCCTGTTTAAGGGTAAGGATGGCTGCACACCCATCTCCACCTGTTTACCTACGTGAAAAAAATATTTTTCTTTATGCTAGAGACTCAAGTGCCAAGCTCAGATCCTATTTTCATGGCCATGAGCACTGTCCCATCATCTTTCCACTCAGCTTCCCCACCTAATTCAATAAACCGCGGCAGGGACTCACCACCTCCTCAGCAGGTGTGTTGCTGTATGCCCTGCTGAAAGCTTATGGCCTTTTGTTATTCAAAAGATAGTACAAGGAGTCCCTCCCGTGCAGCAGCGAACAACATAAACATTTCCTAAATGAGACCAGCCAAACCCAGAGGCAGATACCAGTTAAATCTATAGGGAGATGCAAATTATTCTGCTGCATGCTTGACTACAAGGAGGAGTCCTGCAAATGCTTTAATGAAGTCTGGACTGCACCAAGGTGAGTGTGTCAGAAATTAATTCCCGATGATCTCCAGTACAGAAGAAGCTCTTAATTTGTCTTTCTATCCAAATTGCTTGGCTTTGCTTCTCTTTTCTTTAAAAATCTAGCTAATAAGTAATTACACAAGCAGAAATAAAACTAGCAGAGAGTACAAGAGAGAATGCCTCCAGACAACTGGTGGAAGCTGAGGCAAGTGATGGCCACAAGAAGGAGGTGGCCACCTCACACAGCCAGGACTCCCAAGGCAGCGTTTGGTCAATTAGAGCTTTACCAGCAGCAGACTGACTTAAAAATACATAAACCAGCTGGCCCTGAAACTTCTGTTGTCCTCATCTATTAGTCACTGACAAACACCAGCCCTTTTTACACAGCCTTAGGAAAGTTCATGCTCTGCAGATCATTAGTTTAGGCAATTATGTTTTTCTCTGCTGAATGTCATATATACAAAGGTCATTGCTGGAGATAGAAAAAGGGCTTCTGTTTCCAGAAAAGGCATGAAGACATGCCACAATTGGATGGAATAGGAGATCTCCTTGTCCTTTTGCTGAGAGGACACACATCCTCCCACACATCACCTTCCTCTGTCTGTCCACTTTGCTATGTCTCCTCTCCCAATGGACACATCCTCTCACTAGGCTTCACACTGAGACTTGAAGTGAGAAACGTGATGCTGTTGATAAAAGCTGCTTGCACAATGTATCTGCATGCCTGAAAGGTGTGAATGGCATCTCAGCTCCAGTTACCCCAGCATTAAATGGCAGTCATTGGAAATGAGCAGGTCTCCTAGAAGTTTGTGAGTCTTGGTAGCCTAGGCTGGGACTGAAGGGTGAATGTACCTCCCTGGTTCCCTATTGATACTTACACCATCTTCAGATTAAAGTGACTGAGAAATCAGGACAAAAGTCTTGTTCTGGAAAAACCTTCAAAATCAAGCAAGCAATCAAAGATAAAAGCATGATGAAATGTCATAAAGACCCATGTTTGGGATTATGTTTCTCTAGCTCATTGGATGAACGGGTGAGAACCTGGCTGGACTCCAGGCTCAGGACACAGTGCTGAATCTTCCCTCCATGTGGGGCACTGAACAGAGTGAAGCCCAAGCCTGGCAACCAAGGAAGCACTAAGCAGATACAGCTGCTTTAAAAGCTTTGTCTGATACTATACTCAAAATTTGTGCAGACCCCTTCCTTGGTGGCACATCCCACCAGGGCCATACCTCTTTTTCCTCTCATTTAGCATTGCCAATGCATCACAAACCAGATAAATTTCTCCCTGCACTGAGATGTGCCTAATAGACCACCTATCGCTTTGCTATTTATTTTGGCATCTTTGACTGTTTTAAATCCCACTTAAAGCTGTCTAACAACCAAGATTACACCAGTCACAACTGCCATATAAACATCTCTGTTACTATCTGTACACTGGAAACATGGCTTTTTTTTTTTTTTTTCCCTTTTGCTAATATAACACTGGCAGCAAATCACACTGAGGTAGGAGGCTGAGAAGTTACAATAATTATGTTGTCCAAGTCCAAGGTATAACACCAACATTGCCTGCTGGTACTAGACACCCCAGAAACCTGTGTAGGCTTGCAGAACGCAGGCACTCTGAGCAGGATCCATGGGTGCCCAGTTTAATAGCTATCGCTCAGCACTGCCACCGAATTCTCCTCAGAATAATCAGACAGGCTTGGCTGGTGCCAGGCAAAACAGACACTGTCTCTACACCAGACCCTGCAGCTCCAGAGGCGCCCAGCCACCCTGTGTGAGGACAGAATCCGAGCTATAAAGCAAAGTGTCCGCAAGGATTTTGACAAAGGGACATTTAAACAATGGTTAAAAATTCATCCAACCCCCATCGTCTGGTTGCTGCCAGCCTCTGGCTGTTTCCAGTATTCTGGATGCACGTACGTGAACTACCCTGAATCTCTAAAAAGGGCAGGGAGGGCTTTTGTGATAAAAAATTTAGGCTGTGATTTTCTGTTGGTTCAGTTGATCAGCATCTCCTTCCAAGTGTCCCTCTGCCTGCTTCACACACCCCTGCCCAGGAACACCACAGCTGCACAGCTTTCCACAGGAAAGGCTGTTATGTGAAACAGAATATTTCTGTAGAAATGTTGATGACTTTTCCTGAAATTTCTCATTTTCTTCTCCAGAAAGTTGTTTGCAAAAATAAATTTTCCTCATAAGTTTTCCATTTCAAAATTATTCTGCCATATATTTCACCAGTCTTATAAATTAAAAGATTTGGCTCAGATTTAATTAAAATATTTAAAATTCAAAAAGAACAAAACATTCCAGATTTCTTTAGAGGAAGCAGTTTCTTTGAATCAGCCAGGGGTGTCCAAGATTTTCTTTTCCAGAAATTGCTAGGAACTCCTAAAATGGGAGATTTCATGCCATTTCACACCAGACACACTTTGACATCCCAGACCTTCTACCAGATGGTGATCCAGCTCCTCCACACCAGAGTCCTCACAATTATTCCCTTTCTAAATTTTCCAGGATGCTCCTCAAAGCATTTGCTCTGCACACAAGACAGCTCTTTGAGCACTCCATCTGTGCATAGCAATTCATGCTTCATGAACTTCCTTCAAAGAAGATGGAACGATGCGATAATCTTAAAACCAGTTCTCTCAGCCCTTACTTGTGCTCATTGCTCTAGATTTGTGCAGTTTGGCCTTGCTTGCATTTAAAGAGCCTTCAAGCAAACATTAGTTGAGACGAAAAACAGATGGTATAATTAAACACCAAAGTTCTCCACCACAGGATGCTCTGCCAAATCTTTTAAACCTTCCCAGAATGGCTGAACGGGGAAGGCTGGAGCAAGCAGGCTCTTTGCTGTCTCAGTGTTTTGCAAGGAATTGGGCGAGGGACTATTTCTAAAGCCACTAACAGTTTCCTTAAGGCAGAAGATCTGAGAGTCCTAGAAAATCAAGGCAGAAGGGCCCAAGATGCCCATACAGAATATCATAGTGTCTCAAAGCAGCAATCACAGCCCCACACCTTCACCTGTGCACAGCTTTCTTGCAAAAGAGGCAAAAAGCAGAGTGGCTTTGGAGTGGTTGGTAGGCAAACATGGGCTTGGTTGCTGCAGCATCTTGCATGTGGGGATGGAGCCAGAGATCACCCTGTCTCAAGCACAGGGGTGTCTTGCAGATGGCTACCAGCAGCCACCTCAAATGTCCCTGCCTCCCCAATGGTGTCCTATGTGAGGGAGCCCAAAGGACTGATGAAGTACTGCAGAAAGGCCAGGGAAAGCAGTAGGAGCACCTGAGGCTGTATCTGGAGCATGCTCAGCAGCTAGAGGGGAGCAGAAGGTATTATCAAGGGGCAGAGAAGTGTCTTCCCCCAAGAATTCACCCTCACCCACAGGGCTGGCCAGCCAGGAAAACCTAATTTGTGGGGTTGTCTGCCTGCACTGCCAGAATGTGTTCTGTGGCACTCCTTCGGGACCCACACTAAGCTGTTCTCCTTTTTTCCAGAGAGCTCTATAGAGGCCCTTCAGCACAGGATGGTGGGGGTATGGCTTCCATGAAACACAGAAGGCCCTCCCTGAATTTCTGAATAGAGCTCATCTCTTCCAGGCACTGACACACAGCATTTAATAAGCTCCACGTGACTTTGGCACCACCAAAGCCCAACCCTGTCCAAGAGCAGTTGGGGAGGGCTATCAGGAATAACAAGCACTAGTCTCCATTGCATGCAGCACTGCTATCACCAGCACATAATGTGCCAGGAGTTTGGTCATATTTTAAGAAACATTTTTCCCCTTGAGTTCCAAAGGAGAAATCGAGCTTTCCTCTAGAAAATCAAGTAACCCAAAAGCTCCTAGCCCTGCTACTGCAGAAACTAAAAAAAAAAAAAAAAAAAAAAATTTATCCCATATTAGTCCTAGATGTGACTGAATCCCTGACCAAAAACATAGTCCTCCTAGAGGGACAACCGTTCTCATCCTAGTAAACCTCCCTCGGACCTTCAGAAACACACACACCATTTGAAATCACTCACACCCCAGGGAGATGTTGAAGCTAAAATAACACCATGCTCTCACAGCCAGCTCACAGAGACTGGAGCACCAGTCCTGCACCAAACTGTCATTACCATATACACAAGTAGCTGGGCTAGCTCAGCCCCAGGGCCATTCAACCTCCCGCACAGAGCATCATTTATGTAAAGAGAGTGAAAACAGGTTCTCCAGACCACCCTCTTCATCTCTAATATCCAGCAAGGTCACAACTGCAGCTTAACTAGCACAGAGCAGCTCACCAGTCTCTCACATCTTGATGCATTTTATTACCACCAAAGTCCCTAGATGCTCATCTTACCCTCTTCCACTTCCCCCACTCTTATTGCATGTCTAAAAACACTACAACACTCATTACATGTGACCCATGCTCAAGAGCTCATTTTTTTAATGTGCAATGCACTGGGTCCCTTCCCCAGATATTATCTATAGGGAGATCACACCCCTCAGCTCAAGACACAAAGGGAACAAATCCCTGCTTTGCAGGCACTTACCAGGGCTGTGGGACAGACAGGTTTTATTATTTTTCTCAGCTGTAGATGTTTGCTTCATCTCCCTAAGTGGTTTCAGAGAGGACATCTCTCAAAAACCTCTCCCCCACAAGAAACCAGCCTGCTCCTTGCTTTTATCTCTGTAAGAAGGAAACAAGAACTGCTAATACAGTCACTGTTCTTACTTGCTTTTAAGTTTGCAGAATTGGGGAACATACACTTATGCACAATGGCAGCACTACGCAAGAACCATTTCCAAGTCATCTGCTTGGGTCCTTTATTCCAAAGTGTGGAGGTTTAGAGTAAAGATACTTTAAAAATGTGCCCATGAATCCCTGTGGAGAAAGGTTGCACAGCAGATTGTTCAGATGTATTATAGGAACTAATCAAAGGTGTAAGAGCAAAATGCCAGAATTAGGACCCTCAAGCCAAGAAACAGCAAAGCCCCACAACATCGCTGCCTCAGTCTCTGTAAAAGCTTTACAACCCACCTTGCTCTATGATGTGGTGAACAGTGTTTTCCATGATGCTGCTGTAGGAGCCTATGTCACTCTGCAGCTCAGGCCAGCTTACACACAGAAGAAACCCAGTGTCTGTAAACAGAAGATGGGGATGAGAAATGCAGCTCATGATGCTCTGAGGTAAGGGCTAGAGCATCATGGCATATTTCTGGTGATGTTGGACTGGGGGACCCCTGGGTTCCTGTGCCTGGGATCCCCAGTGGCAGAGCTGAGGAATACATGTTGAACAGCACCTGCTCTGAACAACACCAAGCACCCTCTGTGCCTTCACAGTCAGGATTCTTGACCAATATTTAAAAAAAAAAAAAAAAAAAAAAAAAAAACGGCTTAAAAATCTAACATGCCCAAAGAAACCAAAAGTTTTGACACAATAGTGTCCCCCCCTGCAGGCAGAACTTAAGG
>JANHGN010023895.1:0-29478 GCA_024605025.1 Megaceryle maxima | reverse complement strand
ACCAAGCACCCTCTGTCTCTTCACCAACAGGATGCTTTACCACTATTTAAAAAAAAAAAAAAAAAAAAAAAAAAGCTGCTTAAAAATCTCACATGCCACAAGACACCTAAAGTCTTGACACACAAGTGTCTCCCGCTGCAGGAAGTACTTAAGGTTAAAAAAAAAAAAGGAAAAAAAAAGTCACAAAGCAAACTACAGAAAGTTTTGGTTTGTTTTTAACTTGAACTCCTTCAAACCCTTTTATGAGTTTCTTTTGCCCATGTATTTGAGGAAAAGACTTGCTGATGCTCTTACAGTCAAGAAATGTCCCAGCAGCAAGGGTGACTAGCCCTTCAAAGCTGCATTTTCATTGTACCTCTTGACTATCAAACTCACCAGTTTGATTTATCCACAGCAACCCACCAACAAGACAAACACATCATCCACACCTCAACTCAGTCCTGGCAGAAGCAGACTGCTGCCCTGAGAAATCCTTGACAGACCGACTGCAAAAAAGCTAAAAGGAAAATATGATTTTGCATCTGGGACTCTTGACTGTCTCCCAAAGTAGCATTAATCCACCTCACCTTCTTAAACTCCATGAGGAAATAGCTGCAAGGAAGAGGTGGAGGAGGAAAGAGAACCACTTATGAAGCATCAGCTGCAGTCTAATTGGAGCTATTAGCAAGCTCTTAGTGTTGTTTATTAGCCTTTACCCAACACTGCTGAATGAAGGAATCTTGACACCAGCCTTCTGGCTTTGAAAGCTGTGTTCTAACCTCAGTTCAAGGAAGAGAAGTGTTTGGAAAGGTCGGGCTGGTTATAATGACAGTTGCAGCTCTCCTAGCCAGCTCTGAGCTTGTTCTGAGCTCGTTCTGAGCTCATAGAAACCAAAGTCCCAGATAAGGGGACCCACCCTGGGTGGGGAGGAATAAGAAGATCTTTCAGTCAGAGGAGGTCCATCAAGATATCTCTCTCAGCTGGAGGGCTTCTGCTCCAAGTTATGGCTGCTGAGTCATTTTGACTTGATGGCACCATGTTGACTTTGCTCTTCTGCTGGCTAGGGATTGCCAGCCGCCTGCCCAGAGTGATGGCAGTGAGATGTGTTCAGAAGAAAAAGCAGCAAGCCCTGGGCCCAGCTCAAGATAAGCTGGCCATGAGTCAGGCAGTATTAAAATAAGATTTACATCTTCTGATGCACAAATCATTCATCACTGGCTGCTGTTGGATGTCTTCAGCCTGTAAAAAGTCTGTCTAACATAAAGTGTTTCTTAAATATGTCATGTCTTTCAAAGGACATGCAGGCAAAAGCTGCATGCCTCAAGCAGGGCTAATCTCCCTGGAGTCACTTACAGTAACATATTTCAAGGGTGTTTGTCATGTAGAAGGGACATTTAAAAACATACAAATACATGTTATAAAGCACAGACTCTGCTGGGAAGGATCAGGAGGAAGAAACCTGTGTGGTTTAACAAACTCTTAGGAATAATCCGATGTGGAGAAAATGTACATGGGGGGATCTTAGCTATGGGTTTGCCACAGCCAGGAATGGTTAGCACAGCAGGGCCAAAACCCATACAATCAGGATGCTACAATAAATGAAAGCACTCAGCAAATTCAAAACATCCCTAACCAAAGGAAACACTGAATTCCTCTGTATCTTTCTCAAGCACATACATAGTCAGGCAAGATCTTCCATATCTCTATGCTGGACAAGCTGCCTTGCTTTTGTGGTCTGGCTACCACAGTTCACAATCTGTACAATAATTTCCTTTTCAGATAAGCAGATGCAGGTCTCTGACATCTTAATGGATGGGTCTGCCTGGGGAAACACAACAGAAAGCCTTAACTCTTAGGGCAGAGTGCCAGATCAGTACCTGAAAAGCCGAGCAGTCCTCTGAGCTCTGACTCATTCACAGTGTGGGTAACAAGCAACTGCTGAAGTCACAAGTCTTTGAAAGACAAAGATATATCTTTCAAAATTTGTGGTTTCAAAGAATTATGGTCAGCTTCTGCAATTGCTTTGCAGGATGGTGTTGGTGGAAGCTACCTCTGGGACCTGGCTGATGTGACCACTGTCTCTGCAGGCTGAGTCATGCCTTCACCACCTAAATCAACAGAACTTGCAATGTTAGCAGCACAATTTCCCCTCTTGATGAGCAAACGCTGTACACCATGAAGGTGTTGCTGCAATCACAGCCACCTACAAGCAGCAGCAGCTTTTTTGGAAGACAACATGTGGTGAAAAGAATCTTTAATTTCTTCCTTGTTATAGATCATGCTCATGGCTTCCAAAAAACAGTCAAGTTTAGCAGAGAAAGCATGTCCAAGCCTTGCTCTCATCATCAACATTTCCTTGCACATTGTTCAGCCCCCCAGGTGCAATCATCAGGCTACGGTGCCAGAAGGTAAATCCAGCTTGGTGGCTTATACCCACCAAGCAGCCCTGCCAAGTCAGCCTCAAGCTCGTGGGAGGGAGAAGTTGCTACCACAATCCCAACTGCTGACCCTTCTGCTGATCCATCCTGAGCATCTTGGAAGTAAGAAGCCACATTCCCCAGGACCGAACACAGACATCACAGAGATGCTGGGGACAGTGAGCCATGAAGAAGGAAAGCAAGTTTTCCACAACAAAATCTTGCCCCCACCACCCTGGGTACCACTGCAGAGGTCTCAGACCATGTCATCCCATCCAGCCCTGGGCACAGCAGCTTTCTGACTACCACCGCTGCAGCCCTGTGTGAACCACCCTGCCCTGCAAGGAAACGCTGCTTGGTCTCAGGGATGCCTGCAGGTGATGATGTGAAATGTGAATAAGGAAAGCAGTTTGTGCAGAAAAGTAATGATCCCTTTGGGATCTTCCCAGTTTATACACAATTACACCAAGCAGCTAAAAAGTAGAAGTGCTGGCAGAGAAGGGGGGCGGATAATCCACTGGTGTAAAGCCCTGCAGCTCCCAGAAGCGGTAACCGATGTAAAGCAGAGCTGACATTTGAGGATGCATATTATCTTCTAGTTCACGTATGTCAGGACATCTGCTACTACAACCTCATAGAGTTAAGACTACCTCTGTCTTCACCTGCAGCTGCTGCTGAGTGTAGTGTAGAGTAACTCACCGAGCCAAGCCTCACACAGGGGATTCCACTCCTTCATGCCAATTTATAGCCAATTCAGAATTTCAGCAACTATTTATTTATCACCAGGGCTCCCTGCAAACTGTTACCACATTGGTGAGAAGTTATTCAAAATGAGTTTCCAAATTAGCAACTCTGCATTCATTGCTTTTATGTTGAATTCGGTTTATGAGGAATGTCAGCAAATCACAGGATCCCACTCAGGGGAAATTACCTGGGGATTTTACGCATGATTGTTCTACTGAGCTGCAAAGGCAGTGTGGCAGCCAGCTTGTCATGCTGTTTGCACTGCTTAAGGCACCAGGGAGAAAGAGCCCAACTGCTTCCAAAGAATGATCAGATTGGAAAGATGCTTCAAACATCTTGCAAGAGTGGATGAAGCTTCCCTGTGCAGACCAGAGCATGCTGAGGCCATGTACCTATCTCCCAACACATGCAAGGTAATTCCCCTCTCCCCACATTTATCATTACTAAATGAGAAAGGAAACATGAGCCCACTCTCTTTCTGCCTAATTTTATTCTCTGAGACAAGAGCTTTATTCCATGGCAAAAAGGAAACTAGGGTTTGTTTTGTTTAGAAGTGAAGAAACAGTAGGTCTTGACTCCATGGATTTCTGGCAACAGTTATGCTTTGGAAAAACAGTTGTATTGGCAGCAAAGTAAAAGACTCCTGTCTGCTGGAGCAGCCTTTGGCCTCCGTGGATGTTTCTCCTGATCCCAGGCAGATGGAGCACATCTCCTACCCTGCAGCATTCCAGCAATTTCTGATCCAGAATTCCTGTGCCAGGTCAAACTGGCCTTGGCAATGGGACAAGAGTCAAAGCCATTTGTTCCCATGAGGAAGGCTGGGAACAGGAACTTATGTGCAGAAAACAGAGTCAAAGATGCCAAGGTATGTCACTGCTCTTTGCAGAAGTGAAGGAGTAGGGGGACCAGGAGGCCATGCTGAGGACCGGCTGCTCCACCACATGAGAGTGGCAGCAGTCAGAGGTTTCTCAGGGTGTGGCTTGGCAGCAGTGAACCTATGCAACAGTGTGGGGGTACTTTTAAACTGGGCTTTGAAGGACGAGGACTGCCTGAGGAGGTCAGGGTCAACAAAGAGACACAAGGCAGAAAGGTCAGAACTAGAAGTTTGCTCCGGGACACAAAGGCCAAAATTAAATTGTCCCTGGCCATGCCCAAAGCTGTAGAAAAGCCACAGGACATGGAAGGGAAGAAACACTTATTTGCTTTTCTTGCAATGGCTTAGTTGCAAGGTCTATGGTTGGGATCTGGTTTATCCCATGTAAATGCCTCCATTGCAGTAAGGATGGGTTTGGCCTTCAGTACAGGAATGACAAGTGTCTCACCTATCATGAGCAGCCAGCAAGGAGCTGAGCCAAGCATAGCACAGCAGGACACAAGCAGCTGCCTTATAACAGCTTCCATAACAGCCAAAGTGGAGCCAGCATGGGCACAGCTGGTGGGGCATCTCTGGCTGTAAAGCAGGATGGTGCAGCTGAAGATGATCTGCAGTCCTGGTGATTCTCAGGACACCAGAACCAGGTGAAACACTAGCAAACTGGGTATGATACAGCTCCAATTGCCAGGGCTGGCCTCCCCAAAACTGTGGTAGTGTTTGACAAAAGCTTGGACTTTAAAAAAAAAAAAAGTTTTAAAATTTATTTTTCCCTTTTCTTTTTTTTTCTGGGGGGCACATGGCCAAATAAAACAGTGCTGTCCAGCTGCCTTCAGCCTTGCGTTACCCTTCCTTCCTTAATGAATCTTCTGGGACCCACAAGCCCCAGACCCTGCACAACTCTAGTGGTCTCTTTCAGTCCTGCAAAATGGCCACAGCTGATGTCACATTAAAATTTCCCATCTTGGAAACAGAGCAGCATAAGGAAGAGCATGTGATAATTCTTTCTGTGATACTTCTGTTCCCCCGTTCAATTTAAAAGCAGGGCAAAGCTTGTGGAATGACTGGAGTATAATGGTCATCAAGCTGCAGCTCTGAACATTGCTCTGTACATGGTGATGCCCCAGAAATAGAAAAGTGGTAGATAAAAATAAACTGCTGGGACCATTATTCATCTTGATCCTTAGGAGCAAGGAAGTTCCTTCCCTGTGATCCTTCTTCCACCCTCATGCTGCTTCTGGGCCCTTGGCCATGCTGCTTGGCTGCCCTCCTGACAAACTTTGCCATGTATGTCCCTAAGTATAAAACCAGCTGGGCTGCAAGTCTGGGTACTCATACCCAGAGATGGCTTGGAGTCTCCTTTAGTGTTTTTGCACCTTTGATCTATGGAACATGTATTTCAAGCTCAGAAGGGGCTTTTGTGCTGGCCAAGGAAATAACTACATAAAAGGACAGAGAGAACCAGTAAGGAATAGGGTAAAAGGGTTGTGATGGAAAGGAAAAAGGCAGTCTACTCCTATGTCTTGAAAAACCCAAGACAAAGTGAGAACTGGCACAGGTCAGGCTGAATTGGTTCTTGCAGAGGATGGCCCCTAAAATAAAAACAGCAGTCTTATCCATGTACATCAGAGGGAAAGGAGGAAAAGAGAAGTGGACCTACTGCATAGAGAGGATGGGGTATAGATTAAAGTTAGTCCAAATGTGATCCAAAACTAATGCATCCTGTTTCTAACATCTTGTCAGTGTGTTGAGAGTGTGAGGATAACGGGAACAAGGGGGAACAAGGAGATGAATGTGGCAATGTCACATTCCTCCAGATTAAGTGTGAGAGAGAAGCAAGTTCATGTCATGGGCACAGCTGGGTCCTGTTCCCAAGCACTGAGCACCCAATACTGAAACCTGCCCATCAAAATGCTCACCAAGCACGGGGAAAGGAGAATACAAAACACATGACCTTGACTTAAGAGAGGGAAAAAATGTCACTCCTCCAACTCCAGACCATTCAGGTGTCCCATACCACACACCAGACATAGAGCAAAGTCCAAGGGAAGGAAAAGTCAGAGCTCAGAGCATTATCAGCCTGTTTTCCATTCCCCCTAGAGTGCCAGACAGTCTGATAAGATACTGCCTGTGTAAATGGGAAGAATGGCTATGTAATCTACCTCAACTGCAGCCAAGTGTTTGCTGGAGCACCACTAAGTCCTCAATAACCTGGGGGGACAGGGACCAGCCCAGGGGCTTTAAGACAGATCAACTCCAGTTGTATGGCAGGGGCCTAGGGCAGGCTTGGGACAGGTTCTTATGAATGATCTCAGCCCAAACCCAGGACTCAGCTCACAGTGTTTACTGGACTGAAACATAACAGGTAAATGAAGATCCAGAAACAAAAGTCATTGAGTATCATTGTGGGGGTGTCCCAGTTTCATGACCTGGGACTAATTTTGATCCTAGTCAATAATACTAGAGGAGCATCTCATTCCCTTCAGCTCCTGCCTGTGGCATGTGTGTTCTTGTTCTCCTTCCCATAACTGAAGCACTTGACTTATCCAATTTCTAGACATTTCTAGGAAAATCCTCATCTAGGTTGAGCAGAAAGTCAAAACTGCAATGTGCCTAATCAGCTATGGTAATCTAATGCTGCCATGCAGAGCCAGCACACACAGCTCCCATTGCTAACAAGCCCTTACTGCACCGCCCAGCATAAACATCACTTTGTTTATTTGAAGTGATTTGCCTTTTAATTTCTCACCCTCCTTCCAAGAGGACAGTACCCCCAAACACACATTGCTGCATTGCACCTACTGGTACCTCTCCAGGCTTCAGAGATAGCTGGGAAGCAGCCTGGGACCGGGGGTCTCAGCTTGCAGATTGCTGCAGGGGTGTACTAGGACCGCCACAGCTCTAATTCAATTTCTACCCATTTTCCCTTTTGCCTTCACTTAATTATAGATTGTTATTTTTTTAACTGAAGCAAACAGTCGATTCTGTTTCCAACTGAATAGCCCATAGGCTGTCTCCTTTCCTCCAGCCAGCTGATATGCAAGCTCCTTCTCAACAGACCTGCAGTCTTCAGAGAGCAATGCCTCATTCAGGAAGAGTCCCTTGTCTTTTACAGAAAGCAGCATTTAATTTCTGGTTAGTGGCTCTTTCATGCAACTTTTCAACCAGACGGAAAATGCAGACACAGACTTAAAAAGCAGTAATTCCCAGCTTGAGCTGGGGCAAAAAGTTGTGATTTCAACATTTTTTCCAAGTGATGCATTCAGAACAATGACAGAAAGGGTCATTTCACTCCCATTTCCAGCCTTTTCTACACCCAACCTACTTGTTATGCTGCAGGTGAGCACAAATTTCTAAATAAGTTGTTTCAAAGCAAAAATCAAACCATTCTCATTTGAAAGTGTCAATGTGAGACTTCACAAAGATTTCTAAATATAGATACTTCAAAAGAACAAGTGCAATAAGGAGAGCGGTCAAAACGTATCCTTTTCTGTGCAGACTGGCAGCTTTGAAGAACCTGTGTTTTCTGATGAAAAGATGCTAAACTGCAAATGTTCCCTTAGCAGGGCACTGTGCTGCCACAGCCGCATTGACAACTGTTGCAGGGAGCTGGGATGGTCCCATCCCAGCACCAAGCAGAGAAGCTGATGGGTGGGATGACAGCCCAGCAGTCTTTCCCAGGCCCATTATATGTCTCTTCCACTTTCTTTGCTACCTGCTTCACAGTTTGGTGTCCTGCTGTGGGTTACACATAGCTTGAGACAAGGGGACTGCAGGTGCTTCACCAGCTGCAGGACTTGGCTCAGCCACCCAGCCAGGATCCTTTGTAATTGCCCCACCCCTTGTATAACCTAAACTCAATAGTTCTTCCCACAAAGGGTGGCAGGCCACAGCTCTGATCCCATTACCTTCTTTCTGCAAGGCTGCAAAGGTCACTTTGGACTCCCCCAAGCCCCATCCTCTGCTTCCCTTCAGATGTGCCACGCTGCAGCAGTGAGAGTCCTGCAGGCAGGGAATCAGCACCTGGGCAGCAATCAGCCATGGGGACAGTCCTGCCTTTCCCAAGCAGGTCCAACTGAATCTCACTAAAAGATTTCTGGGCATTTTTAAGTGGTTTGAGCTGTTCTGGAGCACTCCCTGCAGACTCCCGCTGGGTTTTGGGGGGAAGTGTGCTCTTCTGAGAGAGCTGTTTCCTATTTTAGTCAGCACATTGAACATAGCCTCTAAATTAAAATCTTCTATTTCAAGTCTATTTTGATCAACTCCACTTCCTTCAGCTTAAAAGATACAATAAGAATAGATGAGCTCTTGCAAATTAAAAGCTTCTCTTGCTTAACAAATGGTCTCTGCAATAATTAATTGTCTGGAGAGACATTCCAGCCCTATGTTTTTGGCTTCATGCCAGGCTATGTAAGGGGAGAAAAAAAAAAAAAAACACACAACAAAAAAAAAAAAAAAAACAAAAAAAAAAAAACCAAAAAAAAAAAAAAAAACACCCCACTATATAAATACAATAAATGCATATTTGGGATTTTGTTACCTCACCACACCAGCTCTTATTCTTCCTGTACAAGGCAGGATAGGTCTGACCAGTTCACCTGGAGTAAGACCGTCCTGGGCACAGCAGTGTCTGCTCTCCCCCATCAGCAGGGCTGTCACTCAGTGCCTGTCACAAGTCTCAGCTTTTGGTTTGCAGGGGAAAGCTCCAGGAACATTTCACCACCTGCTTTTTTTATTCTTTTCATAGATGATTATTATTAGACCACAGATCTTTCGCTCTGAGCCACTATGGCCATCCCCATGTTGATGGTGACCAGAAGCTCATTATATATAGGGGTTGTATATATGGAAGATGTGAAAGCAAAGCATGGGTGCTGGGGCAGCTGCTGCTAGCGATGCCTCTTCAGGTGCTCCAACTCCATGCTTACTCTGGGACTTTGTCCAACCTAAACTTCCTTAAAAAATTCCTTCCAGTGTATGACTATCTTTATGATGAGTAAGTCTAAATTAATCTTAGTTTTTGCAGTCTAAGCCCTTGGCTGAAACTTCTCCTCTCAGAGGTAGGGAGCTCCCACTCTCCTTCCCTGTGGTGAAACTGGAATTATATGCAGGTTAAGACATCTGCTTTTTTTCTCCGAAGACATGTCCTCTAGGACTCCATCATGTGCTCCTCACCCCTGAGGCTTTTTAGCCAGAAAAGCCTCTGTGAAAAGGAAGATCATAGTTGGCTTTGCTCACGCCGATAGATACTCCATGCCTTTCTGCACACACAAGGGGGAAGCTGGTATCAGTGAGGATTAAGCCTGTGACTGTGAGAAGTCCCACCTGCAGGAGAGAACATTCACACTGTGGGTCAGGGCAGAAAGTTCCTCTGCTTCTTTACCCCCTTGCACATGCAGCTGCAGCCAGCCAGTGAGCAGCATCCCACGGCACAGCCCCATTTTTACAGTTACCTGCATTAAGAAGTGAGATGAAGGTCATAGCGATTTGGCACAAAGGAATGGTATATTGCAGGGAAGGTGTCACAGCCTCTATCCTGGCCTGGTTGAGCTTGCCCACACCACCACAAGGAGCCACCAGCAAAGCCATAATGCTCCATCCCCAGGTGGCCCTCACAGTTGGTATCTGTGTGTGGAGACTGGCTGAGCATCCACACCAGCTTCATGGTCACTTTGCAACCCTTGGTGCTTGCAATGCCTCCCCATGTCCTCTCTGCCCATGCCAGCAGCTCAGGCAGGGTCCCAGCAGAGACCCAGAGCAAGGCCCAGGCAGGGTGTGAACTGGCAGCCTATCTGGGCAATGTCTGTGTCCAGGTCCATGCACCAAGCTCCATGCTCCTTGCCAGCCCCATGGCGGTCCCGCTGCAGGGGAGCGTTTTGCTAATCTTTTCATTCTTGCCCTGTGCCCAGCAGCACAACCTCCTGCCAGCTCTGCAGAGAAATGCTTTGTAAGCGCCTGGGACTCAAGCAGGAAATACTGACGTGAAAAGTAACGGGGCAGGAGCTGGCTCCCAGCCCCGAGACATCCTAAACCACAAAACCAGCCTCAGAGCAGGTACTTATACAAGCAGAATAGACATCACTGGCCCCAAGCTGAAACGAGACAGCTCATTCCTACAGAAATTGTCTGACCTTCCTGACAGAGGACCCAAAAACGCTGGGAGGGCTCTAGGCAGGGCTGCAGCCCAGAGCATCCCATCCTCCCACACTGCTGCTGGATTAAGAGAAGCCCACGGCTCAGCCTCCTCCACACTCAGAGAGGGCAACAGCTTTGCACAGCCCCAAATTAACCTGTGGCCACAAGATATCACCCAGACCATGATCTCAGAAGTGTTTGGAGGAGGATTAAATATTTATCTGGAAAACAAGGACATGCACAATTGCTTTTGGCAGGATTAGTGCTAAAGCCCATAAAAGACCCACCATCAGAGCCGGAGCTGTCTGCTCCCTTCCTGGGGATGCCTTGTGCACATCGGCACGTGGGTACACACTGTACCAAGGCTCCCACTCCCCTCACAGCCTTATGGTCTAGGGGGGAATGAGTGTCACCTCCTCCCACAGATCTCAGCCTTTCCTTTTTCTCTTTACAGTGCATCAGAGACATGGAAAACCCTGTACTGGTGTCATACAAACTGCTCTCTCCCTAGCACAGTTTATTTTATGAACAGCTGTGCTCAAATGAATTGCAGAGCTTCCTCGGCCCTTGGACACACTGGCAAACATGCAAGCCTTCAGCTGCCTGAAGGGTGCTCCATACTAGTATGAAGCCAGCCAGTACCTCCAGTCCTCATTAGAGCTTGGAGAGCTTCGTATAACACAAATAGATGGGCAACCTGGAAATAAACCTCCAACAGCCTCTCTCTGTACTAAGACAAATGAAATAAACCCATCACAGACTGTGGCTATAGTCTGACACTATAACACAGCAGATGGGATCCTGCTAAAGCCTCCTTGGGCTCAGCATCGCAGCAAACCAGGGGATGGGAAAGGCCCCAGCATCCTCTTCCAGTACATGTGTCCTGGTACAGGAAACATGCCTTTAGACAGAGAGATTCCTGGAATAGCCAGGATTTATGGCATACCAAAAATATATACACCATCAGGATGTTGCCCTGGAGCTCAGCCACAGCCCAGTGATGGTCTCCCACTATCATGGGGAGCTGCCTGGTCTGCACAGCCTGGTTCCTTGCACAGCCACTGGGCCCCTGTGTCAGACTCTCTGCAGCTGTTTAACATGTCCTTTCCCTGGAACATTTATCTCCCATGAGTATGCTCTGGTTTACACAGCCCCTGGCAAGGAATATCAGAGATTTCTGTCATAATTTAGCATTTTGTCCAGGACAGGATTTCACTGAAAATAATTTGTTTAAAAAATAAGTATATTAACACATCCGGGAGGGTTTTGTCTTATTTTCACCATGTTTATAGCCCACTGAAATTGAAGTGTTCAGATGATTTGCATAAGCTACTGACCTCTCCTGTTTAGCCAGGAAGAGCAGCAGTCTGATAGGGTCAGGACCTTTCCATGGCTTTTTAGTTTTGAGTTTCCAAGATGAATCAACTCAACACAAGTCTCACTTCCCTAACCCAGGATCTTCTGCCAGAGTTCACATAAACATCTCTGAAATCCAAGGGACACCCCACTGGCTTCTCTCAGCCAGCACTGGCCAAGGAGCTGCTCTGCACCGAGGTCCTTTATTTCCTGGGTATTGTCTACTTCTCCCTCCTCTCCTTTGGCTTTTCCAAACCCAGTCCGGTCTGCAAGAGCAGCACAGAGTTGCACTTCAGAGCTCAGCAGCCATATGTGATCTCTCAGGGTGGCTTCCACCTTCCAGGCATAACCTCACCCTCTGAGGCATTTCAGGAGCTCCCATGTTTGCCAAATCTCACATCCCTACTTCTAGAGCTTCAGACTTTCCTAGGCTTCTCTTACATTTTTCCATCTCCCAACATTGCTGTAGCCTTTAATAACCGCTGCTTTACACACACAGACACAGAGAATGTCCTTGCCATTTCCCAACTCATTACTCACTCCACAGCTCAGCACAGCCCACTTGGGGAATGTCCCAGTTTACGAGCATCTATGATTGCTGTCTGCTCCACACAACCCAGTAAGCCTGGCCAAGGAGGCCACAGTGCCTAGGCATGAGTGCTGGATCAGGTCTAACTGGTCTCAAGTACGTCCTTCCTTTTTGGAGCTTGCCACCACTGATGATTTCCAGCCCCAGCCTCTGCAGGTACTATATCTGCCACTTCCCAGGTTGCTTCTGCTGATGCAGAGTGCACAGCAGCCCACACCAGTATGAATGCCCCTGCAGTGCTCCTTTGGCTTCTAGGTCTGGCTGCTTCCCTCCACCTCACTGCATGGTCCATGCAGGCTGTACTTCTCACATCTCCAGTGCTATGTACTCCAACTAACTCAGATCTTGCACACCAGCCCGCATGGCCCCACAGAAGCTCCACAACCACCCAGCCATTGCACAAGCTCAGATTTTGAGGATCTCCTGTGCTCAGGGGGCTGCAGAAGTGATGGCTTTTCCCATGACCCATGCCCAGTGACCTGAAGCCACTTCCACCACTGCACCCCCAGTACTCTGCCCACTGCATCCTTCTGGAGGGCTGGGACCAAGGGATCCAGTCTGGGAAGAGGCATGGCAACCCAGACCCAATTCCAGTCACCAGACCAGTCCCAGCAGTTGGGAGAGGCAGCATACTGGGGACAGTGCAACCGTGACTCTCTGCTGGCTACCCACTCGGGCTGATGAAAACCAGTGAGAGTTTGAACCCTCAAAGGTCCCCAGAGGCATTGGGAAGATCACAGAATCATCATGGTTGGAAAAGACCTCTAAGATCACCAAGTACAACTGTCAACAAACAAACAAACAAACAAAAACCACATCAAAAAACACACACACACAAAAAAACTCCTCAAAACCAACAAAACCCACAACCCAACAAACCCACCACCAAAACAAACCAAAACACAAAAAAAAGCACCTCACCATCCCACTAGAGCATGTCCTGAAGTGCCTTATCTACATGTTTTTTGAATACCTCTAGGGATTGTGACTGCACCACCTCCCTGGGCAGCCTGTTCCAGTGTCCAACTACTCTTTCAGTAAAGAAATTCTTCCTAATACCTAATCTGAACCTCTCCTGGTGCAGCTTCAGGACATTTCCTCTAGTCCTGTCATTAGTTACTTAAAAGGCTGCACCCACCTCATTACAATCTCCTTTCAAGTAGCTGTAGCAAACAAGGTCTCCCCCTCAACCTCTTCTTCTCCAAAATAAACAATCCTAATTCCCTCAGCCTCTCCTCATAGGTCTTGTTCTCCAGACCCTTCACCAGTTTAGATGCCCTTTTCTGAACTCACTCCAGCAACTCAATGTCCTTCTTGTGGTGAGGGGCCCAGAACTGAACACAGTAGTCAAGATGCAGCCTCACCAGTGCCAAATCCAGAGGTACGATCGCTTCCCTACTCCAGCTGGACACAATATTTCTGTTATAGGCCAGGGTGTCATTGGCCTTCTTGGCCACCTAGGCACACTTGCTGGCTCATGTTCAGCTGGGTGTCCACCATCACGCCCAGGCCCTTTTCTGCCAAGCAGCTTTCCAACCACTCTTCCCCAAGCCTGTAGCGCTGCGTGGGGTTGTTGTGACCAAAATGCAGGATCCAGCACTTGGCCTTGTTAAACCTCATACAACTGACTTCAGCCCATCAACTCAACCTGTGTTGATCCCTCAGCAGAGCCTTCTTACCCTCAGGCAGATCAACACTCCCACCCAACTTGGTGTCATCTGCATGATAGAGCAAGATGGACCACACTGAGCTCAGAGAGCCTTGTGGGTATCTCCTCTCCCCAGGCAGCAGAAACCTTTTATTGGGAAGGATTAGGGCAAGGGGGCTGAAGAGGGGATGCTGCCCTAATAACCAGAGCCCTTTATCCCTACATGGAACTCCCCATCCTGAATCTTCCAAATGAAAGATCCCTCCTAGAGCAGAGCCAAGTGAGGGGCCCTGGAAAAAAAAACATTCCAGCAACTTTAGCTGATGCAGACATTCCTGAGCAGCTTTGAATCTTGTTTTGCAGGAGGGATCCCTCCATGGCCATATGCTGCATGCACTTGAGAAGCTCCCAGCAGCCAGTCCACAACTCTGCTACCTGGAAACATCACAAGGTTGCCTATCAGCAGGAAAACTCTCTGGCTCCATCAGATCACAAGCTTATTATAGAGCTGTGCTTTGGTCTGGAGATAGACACAAAGGCATTTTAGTCTGTGTGCCAGCACCACCAGTATCCCCATTTGGCAGAGATGGAGGCTGGGACGTGCTCTCTGTTCCCAGTTCAGGGTGTTGGGGGAGCTCAGCCTGGCTTGGGGAGCTGCAGGTTCAATGTCCTTCCAGCCTGGGGAGCCCAGGGCCACATCCAGATTGCAATAAGCCGGTCCCTGGCTATTTGCTATGGGGACTCCAAAGTGACTGGTGGGAACTGACGCACCTTGCTTGCAATGCTTTACTGTGCACTGACCTCCCTGGGCACCAGCACCAGGTGGGTGTCCAAGTTCACTAGAGCTCTGCTAACAGCCCAGGACCTGCTCAGCTGGAGAGGGAGAGCTAAAAGGGAAACATGTCCTCACGCAACTGGCCCAGAATTTGATATTTTCAACCCACAGATTAAAGATTTAAAAGACACAAAAAGCTGTTGCCACCCATTTGTCATTTGGTGTGGTTCCTCCCTGCCATCACACATGCATGGGACAATTTCAGCAGAGATGAGTGCAGCCTTGCAGGAAAGATGCCCAGCCCAGAGCATCCCCAACACTGACACAGAGCATGTGAAACCTCTCCCTACTGCAGCACACAACCCCCAGCTCCTCCTGCTGCCTCAAGTTGCACAAAGAGCAATTCTGCACCCCAGCGTTGGCCAGGCTCCAATTTCCTCCTCCTGCTTTGCAGCTACCCACCTTTTATCTCACCCCAACGCAACTGAAGAGCCTCAGTACTCCCTGTAGCCTCTGAGCCATCCCAGACAGCCCAGCTCCAAGCTCAGCCGTGCTTGCTCTCAGGGGGCTCACGCCAATGGCAAAGTCAGGTTTGCACTGGGAGCAGGTGACAGCATAGAGCCTCCCCGCAGCAAGCAAGCGCATGCCTGAAGCAGAGAGCCACACAGGAAGGAGGCTTCACAGATGACAAGCAAGCAGCAAGGGTCTCAAAACCTTAACATTAGTGAGGAAGAAGATGGTAACACACAAGAAAGTGAGGAAGGTGATGGTAGAAAGCAAGGAAGCAGCAGCTGGAGGCAACAGGCATCCCAAACCCCAACCTGTGCCTGGCACAGGTCAGCAGAGCCTGACACACATGTGCCCAGAGTACAACTCACTTTCAGCATTTCAAATTTGCCGGATGATAACCTCGGTGTCCAAGTTCACAGCTCTGATCCCACCCACTTGTGGTCTGACTCATGTTGCAGTCACCACGCTGCCTGGATATTGGTACGCAAGGAGGGAGGGAGGGATGAGAGGAGGCAGCCGCCTCTCGCAGCACACGCTTCTGCCTCCACAAACTGAGCCGCACACACCAGGGGAAAGTTGGCACAGCACTGCCACCGAGGGCTCCCATCGGCTCGGGGGCTGGGGAACAGCAGCACCTTCCCCAGGTAAAGCTTTTGCCTTACTTTTCACTTGTTTGTTACGCTGGTAAATCACTTTCTAGGTGAGATCTCAGAGGAATTAGCGGGTCCTTGCTGAGGTTGGGGTGTGCTCCGCACCCTGCAATGGGCCACCTGGGTGTTGCTCATCAGACCTTTGCGCCATCATCGTCGTGCTGTGCCTGTAGCAGAGGCCAGTTTAGGGACTTGTGCTGGCTGTTGCTGGTGAGGACTGCCAGAACTGAGAACATCAGGGTCAGAGGGAGGATGTGGGTGGAGTGTGCCCAGGGCACATAGGCAAAGCCCTGCCCTGACTAAGCATCTGTGGGTATGAAGCACCTCTGTCCACGCAGCCTCTCCACGAGGTTTGCTGCTAAGCCAACTTCTTGCACCAAGCCCTTTCTCTGAACAACCCAGTTCTCCCTGCCCCGGCAGTTGGTTGGCATCCTCTGGGGCAGGGGTTGGGCTGTGAGACAGGGTATCCCTAGGGCTGGGCGTCCAAAGGTGAACTATAGCACTGGCAGAGCAGGGGTGGGTAGTCCCCAGGGACATGCAGGGCCCACTGGCCCCTGGCCAGAGTAGGCTTCAGCGGGAAGATCAGCCCTATAAATTCTGCTGGGAACTCACGCAGCTCCAAGCATACCGATGAGCCCAGCAACTCTGTTTTCAGTTTCACCTTTCCCAGGCACCCTCTGCAGAGCAAACTTTTGAAATGCTGACTGCTCTGCTAGTCTCTACATACCTCTTCAGGTCTTCTGCTTTCAGAGGTCCCACACTCCCTCTTACCCACAGAAACCTTTTCCTCCTGGGGATTACGATGGACAGCTGGTGGTAATGGGGAGAATTGTGTCCTGCTTCCCCCTTTCCCCCTGCTCAAGCCAGAGGCAGTAACTGCCTCTATCAGTCCGGGTCCAGGCTGGGATGGGGCAGAGAGGGCACCAGGCTCTAGAGGAAAACAGAGACAAAAGTGTCTTGGGCTGGACAGGTATCCAGCATCCCCTCTCACCCCCAGACTGGCTGTAAAGGAGCTCCACAAAAGTGAGACTGCAATTGTCTGTGTGCACCTGTAAGATTGTGGGGTGAGGTGTGTCTACCCACCCGAACAAGGGCATGGGGGACCTTGAAAGGGTGAGCAACTGTGAGCAGCACACGACAGCTCAGCCCCAGGGAGCTGAGGGGAGACAAGCTTTTGCAAGGAAGGGATGGAAACAAGGAAGCAAGGGCCCCAGTGATGGGGCAAAGGCATTCTGGGAGACACTATGGGGTACAGCACCACATGGGAGGCAGCTCAGCCCTTCCAGAATGACTACTCGAACTAGAAACAATGCCACAACTTCACCAAAGCCATCCACAGACAGCAGGGCAAGCTAGATTCCACACCACTCTCACATTTGTCCCCTTTTACATTGCCTTCAAGCCCCAACTCTGACAAATATGGTCTTGTCCCATTGGGAGGTAGGGTCATAGCTCTGGCAGAGGATTGAAACAGCCCTTTGCCAGGGTCCCTGCATCTCCTGGTCCTGCCTGGTCCCCATCATCAAATCTCAAACATCCACTTTTGGATCAGAAGAAATCCCAACCTTCCCACTCATCTCACAGCCTTAGCTGAAGTACCTCTCACAGTGTCTCCAGATGTTTAATCTCTGGAAGCACTTGAACATAATTTTAGAAAAAACCATGATGCTCTGCTGCAATCTCTGCAGGGCCATGGAATTTGCTTTGCTCCTAAGTGACTTCTGCCAGCACTTCACTTGGAAAGAAGCTAATGCAGGAGGCAGAGTGACATTTCAGGACTGCCTGAGAGCAGAGCCATCTTGTCCCAAGCATGGAGCTAAAACATTTCACATGGAGCTTCTCCCAGCCATCACTGTACCACACACCCTTTGGGGTAGCAGGAAATACTTTCCAAAGTCAGGCTGCCACGTTCAGGTGCTTTCCAAATGCTCCCTTCTGCTCATGGTGACAATGTACCTCAGCTTTTAAGAGATTTTAAACTAAGCTATTATTCCAGAAGTAGAAGCACATGAACAGAGAGAGCAGCAAGTGCATTACTTACAGTGCTGGAGAAGGCACTGCATCGCATTAGTCTTGCTGCAAAAGTGCACAAAGTGCTGGAATAAACAATGCCGGAGGACAGGATGCTGAAAGATGAGGAGGAGGAATAAAAGGCTAAAATGCAACAGAAATTTCCCATGAACAAATCACAGCCCCCTCCCCAGAGGAGATAATTGACATTTGAAATGGGAAGACCGTGGATCAAATGTAACATGGGCTGTAACAGAGAAGAAAATATCTATTGAGGCAAGACAGGAATTACTATGAAAATTTTAGGGAGGCTAATGGGGAAACAATAGTACATTACAATGGAAAGATCATTAATGCTCCAGAGAAGGCTATTAATAGAGTTTCTTACAGATCAGCCTAGAGAGAAATTTTATTTAATGGTTTTCATTAGTGATCTTGGCTCAGAAAATGGGACTTTCTCTAAGAAAATGTACTGGTGAGAAACTTGGGAGAAGTTTTGAACTAGGCAAGGGACTAAGTACTACAGGACAAGAACCAGAGGATCCAAAGATCAACAGAAACACAACGGGCTGGCATAAGTCCATAAGCTTAGAGCATAACAGCAAAAATTGCTACTCTAAGCAATTGAAAACACCACAGGAAAAATCTGGCTTTTAGGGAACACTGGGATGACTGCAACAAAACAAATGCAACCTGACAAGTTTTCACAGCAGAGATAGTGTCCGTCAGAGTACCACTGCCGCTGGAAAAGGCACTAGAAGGATGACCCCAAAGCAATGCCCTACTTTGGTCCCTCACTGTCAGGAAGGTGATTTGGAAACAGAACAGGTCCAGGCTGTGCTAATGAGGATAATCAGGTAAATGTAAAAGCGGCCTGGTGAGACAGAGCTGGAAGGGCATAATTTATTCAGGTTATTGCTAGAAATGCTGCCATGGGAAACAGCTGCTCCACTCATACATCAAGGAGGAAATGAACTCACTCTGCCAAAACACAATAGGAGCAGAGGATGCAGGACCTGGTATTAAAGGTGGTTGTGAGTGACCAGGGCAGAAAACCAGGGGCAGATGTGGAGTCCCAGAGGGCCAGTGCTCCAGGAGAGCGCCCAAAGCTGGGTGCACTGCCCTGGGGACTGCACTCTGATGGCAGAAGGCTCACCCCGCATCCCCCATCCACATCAGACCTCCAGCCTGTTTTTCTTGCAAAGCCACGTGCAGAAGATGCAATCACTCGGGGGAACATTTCAATGAGATAATTTGGCTGAGGAATATGGAGAAGTCTCTCACAACCCCACTACAGTTAGGGTTACAACATTCCACATCCGAGCAGGCAGGCAGCAGGTCCTGCCCTGTCCTATGGAGGAACAAAGTCCCAAGGGTTTGCAAGCAGCTGAGCCTTGCAAGCTACGTGTGCGGGGGGGGCGGGGGGGGGGAGTGTGCCCATGCCCAGGCTCCAAGAGCCACCTAGAGCCCAGCTCTACCTGGGTTCCTCTGCAGAGATGGGGACACCTCTGTCCCCTTCATTCAGGGACACCTGCTTCTTCCTTCCACATCTCAGTCCAGTGGGTCCATATTTCACTTGGAAATACTTTCTACTCCTTGCCTGAGGGGGAAAAAACCAAACCAAAAGCATCAATTTCTTGTCCTGAGCTAATTAGAAAAAGCAAAACCAACCAAAACTGATTCTGGGCAGGTTTGCAGTGCAGGACTGCACCAAGGGCTGCCCCATGGCTTTGCCTGCTCCACGGCAGGTGCCAAGCGTGCCGATGAACTCAGAACTGGGAGCCACCCGGTAACCCAGGCAGAGCCCATGTGAGCTGTGAGAGCTGGTGGCAGGAGCAGGTTGCTGATGTGTGATGAAGCAGCCACGTAGGAGGCTGAGATCCACCCACAGTGTTTTCTAAGTGTGCTACTCCCCCTATAATTTATCCTGCCATTTCCACATGTTGGGAGCAATGAAAAAACATCCCTTTCACTTGGAAATACCCTTCTCTGAGAACAACCTGTTCTTGTCATTGCCGTCAGCAGGCTTGCAGCGCTCAGCTTGTTCCACACTCCTTTTGTGTGCGAACAAAGAGTTTTTCCATGGCAAGAGCCTGCGCTGCAGCAGGAGGTGAGGAACCGCTCCACATGCTGCCACTGCAGCTGAAAGCATTGCATGCCTCTCCCAACAGCCTTAATCCCAGCACCCAAATTCAGAGGATCCCCTATCTGGCAATGAGTTTGCTCTGCTCAGCAAAAGGCTTCCCACAGGCCAGTTCATCACTTGTCATTCCCTTTCAATTTCTTTAGAAGCAGCGGGGCTGTAGGTATCATCTCTAATCTCATCGGTCCAGTCCCCACCTCTCTACCACACAGCTCCTGGCAATCAGTGATTATTTACTCCTGCAGTCTCCCTGGTATGCTCCCTCTCTTGGCCCCCACGCCTTTAACCTTGAATCAAAGACAAATCATCTGAAGAGTATTTCAGCCCGATCCACATACTTATCTTGCTATTGCAGGGTAAGTTTAACTTTAAAAATCTCACCTCCATCCTCTTCCAAGGCTGTAACCTTTCCTGGAGTTCCTTCTGTCTACTCCATCTCTGCAGCCTGTTACACCCTGCAAAAGATCAGGTCTACCTTCCTGCACAAGCCTGTGCACCACCACCAAGGGCTTCGCTGCTGCTCCACCCGCTGTAAAGAGCCTGAGGAGCAGAGTCCTGCACCTTCCCCAGGGACCAACACAGCTTTCCCCCACCAGCACATCAGGGAGGATGGGGAGGCACATCACCTCACCTGGGAAGCACATGAGGGCAGACCACAGCTGTATCATAGGTAGCTCCATGGGGGTCCCAGCACAGGCAGTTGGGTTCCTCAGCCTGCTTTCAACCCTGTCTCTCTTTTATCCCTGCAGTGCCTCAGATCCCTTTAGGTGCCTTCCTGACAGGGGTGGTGCTTACAGTCACACAGGAACCAAGGCCCCTACAAATCTAGTAATGGTACTGGAACAAGCATGGTACTGGAGACCACTGTAATCAGCAGCTAAGAGCAATTTTGGAGGTTAGAGAGGTTTGTTGTGTTGTTTCTGCCCTTGCCCTTTTTGTTACTTACATCAAGACCAGAAATAATCACAAAAACTAAGTCTACAAGGGATGTCCCTGTTCTACAGCAGGAGCAGCTTCATCCAAACTCTCCTGAGAAACAAACCTCCTTGCTGCCCTTCAGCTGCTGTCAATGGGACTAATGAAGCTCTCAGAGCCCTTTCTGGCCACCATCCTCCCCAGAACATTGCACCACTGACAAAGGGATTCCTCTTTCCTCCCAGGACCCTATGCAGAGCTAGGATTTCCTCTCTGGGCCACAGGAACCAGCACAGTTTGCCAAGGGCAGGGACCAACACAAGGCATTCACTTCTGCAACGTGCAGATGCAAAGTCAAAGTTTAATGAGACTTACAGCCAAGCTTCGGAAATTACGTAGCGGTGACTAATTTTGCTAGACTGCATAAGAAAAGCATGTTGCCTTCTCAGGAAAAAATCTTTCTTCATATCCTCCCAGTCCTCATTTTTATTGTAAGCTTGTGGCAACCTGGTGCCTTTAAAATCCCTGCCCTTCTCTCAATACCCCTACATTATGTGGGCAGCCCTGGGGCTGGCAGAGGCCAGCTGGCAGGCACATGTGTTTCTGGCTGCCAAGGGGCTTTCCAATTCAGGTTTAAGTGGGATGGAGCATCCAGAGAGGTGCAGATGGCCTGTTTCTGAAGGGGTTTGAAGGACAGTTCAAAGGACCTTTGCCCACAGCAGCTCTGAGTTGGTGTTTGCTTCGCAGGTTATCCTCAAAAGGTAGCAGAGCTCTGTCCCTGCTGGAGCACTGCTGACTGCTGTCACCAACCAAACCTGCAGAACATGTGAGACCCCGTGGGACCTGACCCCATCCATGGTCTCTCAGAGGAAATGAAAAAGCAGGAGAGAAAAAATGAGCAGTTGAGACCCACCAGCAGCTGTCACAAGGGATCAGCTCCATCACCAAGCTCCCAGATGGGGCTAATGAGCACAAGCAAGTTAAAGGGCCACATCTTTCCCTAGACCATGTCATTCCTACCATGCAAGACTAAACACCTGAAGTGATTCTGCAATGTTCTCCAAGGTCACTGTAGGCCCAACGTCACTCTGGAAAAGGCTCTAGTGCTGCCTGTTAAAGGCTAACTCCAAGCAGTTTTGGAGCTGGTGAGAGCAGGACTGCTCCATCCATGTGAATGCACTATGGATCCATGTTACAACCACACAGGCACTCAAAAAATTATGGACTTCCCCCTGCAGTTGTTGGTCGGGTCCTGCCTCACCATTCTCATCGTGATCACTCTCAGCGGTAACATCATTGTCTGCCTGGCTGTCACCCTTGACCGCCGGCTCCGCAGCTTGACAAACTGCATCATTGTCTCCTTGGCCATCACCGACCTGCTCCTGGGCCTCTTGGTGCTGCCATTCTCCGCCTTCTATGAACTCACCAAAGAGTGGCCCTTTGGCAGTGCTTTGTGTAACATCTACACCAGTCTGGATGTCATGCTATGTACTGCTTCCATCCTCAACCTCTTCATGATCAGCCTAGATCGCTACTTTGCTGTCACCACACCACTCCGCTACAGCCAAGTGGTCACTCCCTTCCGGGTTACTGTGGGTTTGGTTGTTATTTGGACCGTTTCAGTGATGATCTCCTTCCTACCCATCCACCTGGGCTGGAACACCAATGGAACAGCAGTCCAAAACACAGTGCCCAGCTGCAACAAGGAGTGCACACTGGAGGTGAACCCTGTGTATGGACTAGTGGATGCCTTGCTCACCTTCTACATCCCTTTGGTCATCATGTGCATCACCTACTACCGGATATTGAAGATAGCAAGGGATCAAGCCAAGAGGATAAACCACACATGGTGCTGCAGCAGCAACATCCCCATGCCACCCATGGTGAAAGAGCACAAAGCCACTGTAACACTGGCAGTGGTGTTGGGAGCATTCATAGTGTGCTGGTTCCCCTATTTCACAGTGTTCACGTATCGGGGGATGTGGGGAGACAGTAGAGTGAAAGGCACACCCATGTCCATTGTCCTCTGGCTGGGCTACACCAACTCAGCCCTGAACCCCATCCTCTATGGGACGCTCAACAGGGATTTTCGGGTGGCATATCAGCACTTGCTACACTGCTGGAAGACTGGGGGCCCCAGGAGCTCACATCTGCCTGCCCCCCAGAAGGCCCAGTCCAGGGGCAGGACTTGCAGGCAGGAGGGTAAACCCCTGAAACTGGAGACAAGGAATGGGAAGGGGATCTTGCTGACCGATAGAGCCCTCAAGAGGTAAGAGCATTCTTATGTGATAAGTCCATCCCCAGAGAGGAAGGAAGAGGTGGGGACCCCACATTGTCCATGAACTTTTAAACAACAACCTGATGCCCGGGCAGGAAGCTCCTTGCCCAGCCACTCAGAAATTCATGACCACCAGCTCATGTCTCTCCATGCTGACAGCACAGCTCCAGCTACTCCAGCTTCACACGGGGCTGGCCACCCCTGCAACTGCCACCCCACTCACAGGGAGCGCAGAATGTCCCTGGCTTTGCTGGGCAGCAGGGACAGATTTGCCATCAGAATTTGCTGTGCAGAACAGGGTGCAGCCATTAGCTATGTCTGACTCCCAAACACCAGCCGTGTCCTGCTCCCTGGTGGCAGGCAGCCAGCAAAGCCTGGGCACACAGCAGAGCTGTGGGAGACTGAGGAAAGGCGACCACCTGTCATGGGGAGGACAACAGGGTGTTAGTGCAGAGTCAAGGCACACAGGGTCAAGCTGCGAGTCCCCGCAGGAGCCAAGATCTGGGTCCCCAGCTCCCTGCAGAGCAGCTCAGCCGTTTCCCTTCCTGCTGAGCCACGGACCCTCCACATTTGGGCTGTCATTTTGCATCAGCGGCAAATTCAGCCAACAGCAAGTTCCATTCTCATCTCCAGAATGCAAGAATGGCCAAAATTAGGTTGGAAAATGTTTCTAGAAATACAAATACCCATGTAAAGTTAGAGCCAAAAATTCCCTCAGGGTCACCCCAAGCACGTCTCTTGGAGGGGTGTGGGTGCAGCAAGGGAGCAGGATGGGCAAAAGGCTGCCAAGCTTCATGCCAGGCTGTGGCACCAGGCCCCTCACTGGACACACACATCCCCACAGGGCTGGGCCACCCACACACCACCCTGCTCAGAGACATTTGCCCACCAGAGCACAAGAAGAACAGAGAAACACACTACCTGCCGCACTGCAAACCGCTGCTCCCAAGACTTTAATCTAACTTCTAGTCAGTGCCTGATAAGCAGCCCAGAACTTTCCATCCATAGATAAGGAGTCCTTTGACTGCCCGTTCCCAGTGTGCCAGCAAAGAAGCCGCGCTTGTGCTCTCCTGTGGCACCTGCCTTTGATCTTGTCCCAGAAACACTGTCTTGAGCCACCAAAAGGAGAATGTAGGAAGGTGAACCAAAGGGCAGAGGCATCCCAAGGGCTCAGCTGGCATTGTGCCTCCCCTGGGGCTCAGATGCGACTTTACCAATACACAGAGGCACATTGGGGCAGGAGTGGCTACACCAAGAAACACAGAAGGATGGATGATTGTGAATAAATGCAAGAATGCAGCTGCTGGGGCTGCCTTTTCAGTTCCTGAGTAACTAAGAGTGCAGATGTATGGCATTTAGTGAACATAGTTGCAGGTTATATATAAAAAAACATATGGAGAGCATGCACCTGGTGTTGTAGAGACGCTTTTGCAAACATACAGAGAAAAAGCACAAGCTGTGATACTGAGTCACAGAAGCGCAGCT
The DNA here is from genome assembly GCA_024605025.1 of Megaceryle maxima. NCBI lineage: Eukaryota > Metazoa > Chordata > Aves > Coraciiformes > Cerylidae > Megaceryle > Megaceryle maxima. The sequence goes on along the minus strand of JANHGN010023895.1, from coordinate 4,973 downwards.
CCTGGGCAAGCCAGGAGCTCATGCACTGGGGCTCTGCAGCTGGCCGGGGTGAGCTGGTGATGGAGAATGGGCTGGCAAGACATACATACGCAGCCAAGAGGGACAAGGGAAGAAAACCATCAATGACTTCTCAAAGTGCTGTCTTACCGTAAAAAGAGAATAATGACACGGGGGGGAGGAAAAGGGGAAGAAAAATGGGTTTCTGCTCCCCAGGCAGAGGTCAGTGTCACTGCCCTCCCAGCTTTCTTGGGTAGATAAGGTCCTTCCCCTTGTTCCCCAAAAGGCCTGAATCTGCCAAAGGAGTTGCATTCAAAGCCCATACTGGGGTCAGAAGCAGCCAGAAAAACCACATCCACAAACTCTCAGCATTTGGGTACCCAGTGCCAACAGGGCCTGGAAAAAGCCCCGGTGCAGGGACCCAGCACATGGCTCCAGACTGTCCTCACCCCTGTGGGGTGAAGCTCCCTCACCACTGAGATCAACTCCAATGAGTCTCCCAGATGGATTTGCTCCTAAGGGTGCAGGAGGTTGGAGAGAAGAGGGCAAGCAGCAGCCAGTGCCATAACAGGACAGACATGCATAAGACACAGGGACTGTGGGGAAGCGAGAGAAAGACTCAAGCACAGGGTTGTTTCTTGACCTTTCTAAATCCAGAGATCTCTTGCCCATCCTACACAGCACCACTGCTGTGGTTTCTGCTCACAATCAGATATGAGTTGCTCAAGCACCGAATCATTAGTTATTGCTTTTACTTTCTCTACGTCTCTTCTCAGCCTGCTCACTTGCACAGAAATGATGTACCAAGGATCACATGGGGCCTTTTCCAACCCTTTTTTCCATAATAAGATATATAAATATCTGCTGTTGGTAGATGATCTGGATCTACTAATACCACACAAGACAAGCAGACACAGGATTTACCCATATACAAAAAGCCCAGCAGCCAATTTCACCCCATGCATAAACTGAGCTAGTTCCTCTCCCCCTTTCCCTTCTGCATAGTCTTCCCAATGGTCTGTCATGGCCATGTTAACAGAAAGAGACCAACACAAATCACAAATTCATAACCCCACAAATAAGAACAAGCAGAGCTCAGAAGAGCTCTGCTCAAAGCAGCTCCATGGGGTCATTCAGACGAAAGCACAACTGGCAGTATTTTGAACCACTGCCCTTAATAACAATGTTCTTTACTGTTATGGCACAGAGAGAAAAGACCAGCAAACTAGAGTGGGAATACTGGAGAACTGCAGCCAGTCTCAGGTATGTCAGGAGCAGGGACAAGGCACCAAAGACACAAGGCAATTTGACTTCACCCAAAACCAGTAAAGGAAAGCATTACTTGTACATCCAGCAGCTGATAGACTTCAGGAACCTGCTTCACTGCAGCAGGATGGGACTCTGAAAGAGTGTGCAGAGCACCAGGCATGGCTGTAGGTTGCAAGACCAGTCCCTGAAGTCCACAAAGATTAAAAGCCTGAGAGAAGGAGCATTCAGCACTAATGGGGATCAGAAAACACTGGAGGTCAGCAAGTGGCTCTGGATCACCCTCTTGCACACATCAACTCAGCTTGGGGCACAACCATGACCACAATAGATAGGTTGAGAAAAGCCAGTTCCTATAGGAAAGGATCACTTTTCCAGTCATGACATGCCTGTCCCAGCTGCTGGCCTTGGGGGCAGACACCAGGCAGGCACATACTGTGTGCTGCCCAGAGCACGGTCAGGCTTAACCAGGCTGGCATTGACTGACATCTTTTTTTACCTTTTTTTTTTTTTCCCCCCCCTCTCTCTTTCTTTCTGTCTACATGTGACATTTTCCCTTTTCCAGCACTGGAGCTTTCCCATAAGTCTCAGCCAGCCCTCTGCTCTAGGACCCATGTCTCCCAGGCTTCAACTCCTGTCTGCCCTCTTCCAAAACCCTGTGAGGCTGAAAGGACAACAATCAATTTTCCTCAGGGAGAAACTCAATGGCAGAGGCGAGGACTGAAATGTGAGTATGGGGCTGGGTGCAAACAAAAGGAGAGAGCAGCTTTCCCTGCTGTGACACCTGCTACATTTTCCCTAGTCCAGCCATTCCGTCCCAATGGTACTTGGTGCAGAGGGTGATACCATCAGAGATGCATCTTCACTCCTCTCTCCAGCACCATTTGCTCTCCAAACCCATCCCCAAGCCCAGGGGAGGTGCACAGAGCTGTGTACACCCTGACTGCCCTGGCTATGTGGGCTTACACAGCTGCCCTGCAATGCCCTGGAAAATTCCTTCATCCTGTCTGTCCCTCCACACACTGCAGATGAAGCTACCTTCAGATCGTGGATTTCCAGCACGCTTCATTTTCATGCAAGCCTACATCAGCTCCACATAAACTGCCAGCAGCTTTTGCAGAGATGCTGGCAGGACTCCCAGGGTGAAGGGCAGATGCTGCACTGGGTATTGCTGCTCTCTCCCAATGATGCTGGGCTAACTCCATATATAGCAGAGAGATATATGGGGATGCCTCTCCGCTCCACAGAGCGTCTTTGTGCAGCCCTTGTCAGGTAGAGCCAGGCAAGGTCACCCTGACCTCCCCATGCTTTCCCTCCTTTGCTGCATGCTGATAACCTGGGCTCTCCCATATTGACTGTGCCCTGAGGGGAGAAATACGGTCACACACGTGCTGGAAGCTAGGTACATTTGTCCCTAACACACATCAAGCACTATTAACCTTAGCCAAGGTCATGGTAATGGTGGGAGTTGGTGCTGCCTACCAACATGTGTAGCTGGGAGAGAGCTGGGCTGCTGCAGGAGAGCACAGAGCCCCCCACTCTGGGGCACAGCATCAGCCTGCACCTCTCAGTGCAGAATCCCCATGAATCGCCCTCAGAATGCCACTGCCCATCAGCAGAAGGGGAAGCAGAGGCTTGGAGAGCAAGGAGGCAGGAACAGGACAGGACAGCAAGGTCCCCATGACCCTGTCAGGCCTCACTGGGCTGCAGGTCCCTCGATGTGACATACCAAGGCAAAAAGCACCACTCATTGAGGAGGTTGCAGTGCAGAGACTGCTCCCTGGGGTGGCATCACCACAGCCCCCAGCACTGCCCCACAGGAGGGAGCAGCATGAAACCCCTGAGCCTGGAGGGGACAACAGCTGACAGTGAACCTCCCCAGAGCAGACACAGTGATCTCCCCCAACAGTGCAGCCACAAGGCACAGTCATCTCTGCCCCTGTCACTGCTCAGCAGCAGGGGCAGGGAACACACACATTCCAACTCTTCTGCTTCACATTCACCTTTTCTGTGTTGCACATATGTTCAAAACCACATTTAGTTTCCATAAGGTAAAGACAAAATACCAGCCATCCCCTAAAGGACTGCTAATCTAACCAGAATGAAGCAAAGTCGGTCTGGGGTAAAGGTTTGCAGGAGATCTGAGGTCCTGATGTAGCCACACATTTCCTCTCTGTGACACGGGGGTGGGGACAGGAAATGTTACTGAACAGGGCACCAGCCCAAAAGGGTCCCCGACCTACATGCAGTGCCAGGAAGAGAAGCCATGGGAGAAACAGCACCCAGGAGCAGAGCACCACCAACTCCAAGACACCTGCTTTTATCAAGCCATTTGCAGAGGTGACAGCCCTGCCATTGTTGGCTAGCCCAAGTAGATGGGAAGAACAGGCAGAGAAAGCCACAAAACAAAATGATGTTACTGAGAGGGATGTCAGATGATGAGTCCTGGGGTGATGCGAGCCTGCTCAGCTTTGCTCAAATGTCAGCATTCAGTGCTCTGCTGAGAGCATCCTCACACCATGGTCCCTCCCAGGCACAGTGGGTGCTTAACACAGCATCCCTTATGCTGGGGAGCAGGGAATGGGGGGCAAAAGGGACCCACTTGCACCCTGCAAAACCATTAAACCCCCTCTCTGTTCCCCTGTAGGATCCCCACTCTGGCATACAGCATTTGCTCCATCCCCAAACACTGCTGAAGAGGCCTTTACCTGCCCAAGTTTCTTCCCAGGAGGGTGGTGTGTTTGAAGAGCACACAGAGGAACTGCAGAAGAGCCTCTCCTCTATCCCATCAGGACCGTGACACCTCCAGCGTCAAGCCCCACACCAGCAAGCAGTGATGCCTGAGAAGCTGGGTCAGGAGCCAGCATGTGTCCCTGGCAGGGCTGGGGGGTCCCCTGCCCAGGGCAGTGGGTCAGGCTGAGAGGGGCTGCAGTCAAGGTCTTGGTGCCAGACAGACCAGCCTAGGACAGAGAAGGGAAGCACAGACACTATCCCCCTCATACACTGACAAAGGGATGTGTCCACCCCTCAGAGGGGTTAGGGTTCCTGGCAGTAGAGAGGGTGATGTGGCAGGAGAGCCAGGCACAGATGGCGTTGGTAGCTACAAGTGCTGGATGTCTGCACAGGACACCCTGTCCTGCAGCATTCATGACAGGGCAAGATTGCCTCCCACGACAGAGAGGGTTTTGTCATCATCAGGGCTGTTCCTGCTCTCTGTGTCTGCTTCACACGCCCCATCGCAGCCCTGTTGCAAGGAGGAGAGATGTCCTTGAGCCTGCTGGGCCATGGGGAGACACTAAGCCTGGGTTTGTCCCCAGGCTCTTGCCTCCCCAGAATCTCAACACCAAGACTGCCAAAACAGGATGTTTCCACAGCGAGCCTGTGCAGAAGTCATCACTAGTATAAAAGTTACATTGAACACAAAGGGAAAATGAGATTTATTTATTTGTGTGTGCTCTGTCCAGAGAAAAGCCTCCCTGGGCCCCTATACCCTGCTGTCCCATCCTTATCACTCGGCCAGGATAGAGCCTTGACACACACAGAGCACAAGCCCCTGGGGCAGGGCTGGCACCCCCCCCCCCCCCCCCCCCCCCACCATCGCCCGAGGCGCGCCGCCAACGACACCACCCCCTCGCCCCACCTACGCGGGGGGGGGGGGGGGGCGGGCGAACAGACCAAGAAGAAGGGGGGGGAGAAAAAAAAAAGAGGAG
>JANHGN010023894.1:81210-99191 GCA_024605025.1 Megaceryle maxima | reverse complement strand
TTTTGGGGAATTTAAGCCACAAACAAACAAACAAACAAACAAAAAAGTTGCTGACTAAATTCTCTAGATCCAACTGTTAAATTTTTAAAATGTTGATGTAAATACTATATTGCATTAAGGGGGGCGGATGGGGAAGCTATCTCTGTTGACAACGTACTAATATTTCATTCAAAATGTTATGAAGTAGATCCTGGGGACCATTCTGGAGTTTTACACATGTAAAAAATGAAACACAGAAGAACTGACTGCTGTGTATTGCTGTAACACCCCTAGAACATGGCTAACGCCCAATTACTGCATGCTTAGACTTGGATGGTAATTACAATTGAGCTGTAAAATATTTTGACAGTTTCCAACTGTTGTGTGGTTATTAGCCAGGCATCATAAGGGAATGGAGTACAGTGATTTGATTAGTTTTATATCATGATCTGCTTAAATAAGGACTTTCAAAATAAACATGTAGCATAAAGTGTTAAACAAAGCTGTATTTAATTATTAGCAGCTTTTCTTGACTTCTTCAGGAGAGAATTCCTCTTTCCCAAACATTCTGATTTCTTAAATGAGACGCCATACCTCTTATGCTTCAGCTTTTCATTTACAAGCTTTTACTTGTTGAGTGCTAAAAGCATAACCACACCAAATTTAATTTGTATCATGGAAATTATGTGTGTATTTTTCAAGAGGAAAGATTTGCCGGTGTTGAAGCTAGAAAAGCTTGTATTAATTACATATTATAAAACAAAAAGGATATTTTCATTTAACATGTATTTCTCCTTTTAGCTGCACAAGTCCTAGCAATTAGCAAATTTGGATAGTGTTAAGAATTCCTGGAAAAATATATGTTAAGCCAAGTGGCACTTGAATTGCTGTTAGCTTTATTTTTATTTTGAAATGCAACTAATGAAGGAAAAATATTTAAACTACATGCAAATTAAGCTCCAGATTGTGCCAGTCTTATGTTCATTAAGCTATTGAATCCTTGAGTAGTGGCCGTTATTCCATGGAGGTTATTCACAGAATAAGGTACTATTCAGTGAAGTAAAGATAGCAATCTGCCTTCACACTGCTTAAATAAGGCTTGTTCTGTCGGGCAAGTAAAACAACAAGTCTGACATTTATTTCTTATGCTTATGAATGGTGTTTGTGAGCGAAAAGTCTCTGGTATAAAATAATTTTTCAAGCACTACCACTTTTTTTTTTTTCTTCTTTAAAAATCTAAAAGAAAAAGAAAAAAAAAAAAAAGTCATTTTGGTTTCACAGTTGACTCTGCTGCTTGTGACATCTCTGCTGTCCTTTAGTTACCAGTGTTGCTTACGTCTTGCTGTTTGTCTAAATACCTATTTTTACCCAATGGTAAACAGGTGGTTTCTTTTTCTGACTGCTGTCTTGGGTTTGGCCTGAACTCTTACCTGGCAGATGAAATAACCTTTCAAATGTATCCTCGATTTTAAAGTGGATTTGTGACTTTCTGCAGAGGTGTGCTGAATGGAAGAGAGCCTTTCTCTCTGCTAGTTTTCCTGAGGAGCAGTTGGAGTGGTGGGGCAATACTTCCTTGATAGCCAGTTTCCTAAACCACTAAAAGAGAAAAGACATGTTCTGTACAATTATTCATTTGGAGCGTTGTGTTAGTGGTTATTGATCTTTCTGTGTATTCAGATAGCTGTGTGCCAGGAAAAAAGCAAAACAAACTCTGCTTTGCAAGGAAATCTGATTAACACTGGTGAATTTGGTGCATTATGAAACACATAATATTGGAATCCCCATCCTAGGCATAATTTTTAAAATGCAAAGTATTTTTCTGTCTGTGCCATGAATGAAGAGGCCAATATGTGGTGGTGGTTGGTGGAAAATGGAGGTTTTTCAGCTGATTCCCTGCTCGCTGGTGGCAGCAGCCCGTACCAACTGTGTCCTTTCCCTGCAGGACCTGGAGTTAAGAAACATACAGAAGGCAGGTCTGAAATCACTGGGTCCTTCTGCTTGCCCAAAGGCAATTTCAGCTTTACAAAATGGAAGATTTCCTCAACATGTTGTTAAAGGCCTCCAATAATGAAGGAAGTATTCATGGCTTTCTGAGGCAGTCCAAGTGCTTCATTATGATGTCTTAGAGATTGCTCCTCCTAATGTCTGACCTGTTGCAATTAAACCCTCTAACTTCATAGAATGTTTTAGGCTGGAAGGGACCTCTAGAGGTCATCTGGTCCAACCTCCCTACACAAGTAGGGGCATCTCTACCTAGGGCAGGTTGCTCAGAGCCCCATCAAGCCTGACCTTGAAAGACTCCAGGGATGGGGCCTCCACCACCTCTCTGGGCAGCCCATTCCAGTGGTCTATCACCCTCATATTAAAAAACTTTTTTCTAATATACAGTCTAAACCTATCCTTTCCCAACTTAAAACCATTGCTCTTTGTCCTATCATTATAAACCTTTTTAAATAGACTGTCCCCCACCTTCATGTAGGCCCCCTTCAGGTACTGCAAGGGCAGTACCTGAAGTCATTTTGGTAAACATTGTCATGGGGAACAATGGGGTTTCTTTCTTCTTTAGAATTTTACATGCTTGAAGACCTATCACATTCCTTTACCATTTTTTCTTAACATAAATGACCTGAATTTGCTCCAGGTTTCTTCATATGTTGTTTTTGTTTTTGTTTTTTTTTTTTTTTTCTTCTCCTGATCTTTCTTTGGGCTCATTTTCCTTATGCTCTGCATCAGGGGAAACTGAACATAAAATTTATGCTGTGGCTTTATTGATGATGAGTGGAGTGGGAGAGGCACTACATGTCCTGCGAGCTTTAGTCCTGTCTGTGCATCTCAGTATGTTGTTTGTCTTTTTCACAATAACCTGATGTTGTTGACTTATGTTCAGCTTGAATAGACTGTTTCCCCCACATCCTTTTGTGAAGAACTGTTACCTAACCAGTTCTTCCTCATCTTGCATTCATATAAATGATTACTCCTTCCTATGTTGCACTGGCACCTCTTGAATTTCATCCCATTTTCTTCAGTCCTTTTCTCCTTTTTTATGTGATCGGAGTTCTTCTAGTGCATTTGATGTCCAACCCAGTGTTGTGTCTAGTGTATCATCCACCTTCTTAATTCAGACTTCAACACTGAACCCAATAAATACTCTTGCAGAACTCCTCTTAATGCATAATTCCAATAATCATTTAAAAATGCTCTTGGATATAGTTTTCTAGCCTGTTTTGCATCTATGCCATATGAGTCTTATTAAGGCTCTGTTTTCTGTGCTTCCTTATGAGAGCATCTTGAGACACAATAAAAAGAGCTTAACTACAATCCTATTATCTGCTGCCTTCTCCCCTCTTCTGCCTACTTCCCTCTTGTAGAAGGAACTCAGACTGGTTGCTGTGATTTGCTGATGACAAATTAATGTTCATCGCTTTTCTTCATTTAACTTCCATGTGCTAAGAAGAAACTTAATTTGTTCCACCTCATTTTCCTAAGCTTCTCTGCATTCTTCTGATTTGTGGGGTTTTTTTATGATTTTTAAAGATGGGAAGGGCATGTAGCCTTTTGCTGCTCTTCTAATATCTCACCTAACTTCAGGTTTTCAAACTGACCATTGATTTCCATGTTGTTTCATTCTGTTTCTTTGAGTACTGTAGGATCACATTAAATGTGTTCAGCTGAGAGGGAAAAAGTATCTGGCTCATCTAAACTGTTCCCACACCTGGCTGAAATCTGACCTTTTTGTGTCTGATACTGGTAATGCTAGTCTCCAACTTGCATATGACTTGCGGAATAAGAACAGATGAAAAAATATAAAAGGCATTAAGCATTTCAGATGCCACAATATCATCTGTGGATAGCTCCTCCTTACCACTGAGTGATGAAGCAATATTTTTATTGATCTCCATCTTATTCTTGTTTGCATAGGGTGGACTGCTGATGCAGTAGTTTATCAAGGCTAAAACTTGTTCCTATTAAATTCTCATTCAACTACAGCTATCTTAAGGAGCTTTCTTGACAGTAGCCATCTTGATGTTGATGTAAGCTCATGGACACCAGCACCTCATGCACAATTGCTTAGAATATGGTTATTTTATTTCCACGCTCAGTTAAGAGGTGTTATCTGGCCTTCAGAGGCATCACATCAGGTTCTCTGTCATCAATGCTAGACTTAATGCTGAGTGCCCTGAGCCCCTTCACTCACAGAGGTTGTTTTCCTTTGTTGTTGCAATACCTGCACAAATCTGGCGTCTGTTATGTTCTCAAATATTTAAAACAAAGATTTCTCATAGGCAAAGTCTAATACTTTCATAAATCTGCCTATGGCTGTGCATAAATGATGCAGTAGATTTACAAAAGAGGCATCTATAAATTTCTGTGGTGTAATGTCACCTTAATGATACAACATCACAAGGTTGCCTGAAAAAACAACACCTGTTGAAACGTTCAGAAGAGTGGGAGAATTACTTGCGTTTATTTAATGTCTAATGCCAAAAGAAATTCCTGCAAAAGCAACAAGAGTTTACTGTTTTTAGGAAGAATTGGCAGTGACTCTCATTTTTAGTTTGTCTTGTGCTTTCTTTTAGAAGAGATTCTTGTGACCTTTTCTGACAAGCTCTAACACTTCCATTGTTTGCTGCAGGCCTTTGAAATGTGGCAGAGATAGCCTTGGGCCCAGGGAGGTGCGTTTTGCTAGTTCAGTTCACATTTAACAAAGTTAAAAGCTTTGAAAATTGCTATTCCTCATCTGTGGTTTAAGTTGCTTAATTCTGGCAACCTGCCCAAAACCCTGAGTTCCCATCTGGCAGAAAGCCAGGGTTTGTGAACTGGCAGCATCCTGGTAGCTCATCCGGGCTTCCAGCACAGATTACACAGGAGCAGTCTTCAATCCATGTGCCACCAGGGCAACTGGGGAAAGGAAGGTGGACGCAAGGAAATTGCCCATCTTCTGAACGCAGAAAAACGAGACCCCATCCCTGCGTGTGACCTGTTCATACTGTTACATTACAAATATATGTAATAATTAGAGAATGAGTCAGCTTTTGCTTCTGCTTAGCAGTATGAATTATATACCTTTTCCTGTTATTTTTAATTAAAAACATGTCATTCAGGACAGAGATTATGCAACCTCAGGGAAGAGAAAGCTAGATGAGCCTCAGCCAATCCTTTCATAATGGTTGAATCTAAGAAGGAGCTCACTATGACTTTTTCTTTTTTTTCATGGCCATACTGACCATTAAGTTAAATTACTTGCACGTAAGTACCCAATTCATTATGTTGTTTCAGATTTCTTTCTCCTTTACCAGCTCATTAACATAATTTTCTTCTTGCCATTAGCTAATAAATTTTGGGCCTCAACCTGGTGAGGTAGCTACCCTCACTCTGGTGTGGTACTGTTATTCTCTGTTAAGAACATCCACGGGGGGGAGGTAGTCCTCTTGAAATAAAGTCTGTCTTGTTCTTAATTGATTCCCATGAGCAGACAAGCTCTGTGTCTTGTTGCCCAAGTGAGGAGATTGTCTGGTAGTTGATGTATTGTGGCTTGTGGTTTTGAAGGTTTAGAGTTCAGTTCCTCAACTTTTAATCCCCAACCGTGAAAATCAAACCAAAACCCTAAAAGACTATGCTAAGAAAAAGTTACTTCCTTACTAGACAAAGTAAAAGCTGAAAGGAGACTACCAAGATAATTAGGAAAATCACTAAATTAAGTACTTGGTACTTTTGAATTCCCAGATTTAAAGTAGCCTCTGTTACTTTAGCATCTCTCATCGTTGTGCATTGTATGCCTGTAGGTTGTGTACATGTGCACATTTCAATCATACAACTCCATACCATGCTTTTTCTGCTGGGCCTCTTCCTCACTGCTTGGAGCAGAAGTAACCAGACCCTGTAACAGGAGAGGCAGCTCCCTGCAGGGCTGCCATTTTATTCTTTCGTAGAAGTTGGAAAGCCTTTAACAGAGCACAGTCTCTTCATTATGCCAGGTTAATGTCACGGAGAGCCCGGACAAAGCTCACAATATAGAACTGATGGATGACACTGGACAAGTTACCCAGAGCAGTATTTGAGGCTAGAAATTATGTGTTCATGTCTTTGAGATGGTCAGGTTGGAGACTTCATCTTAACTTGTCTATGTCTGGAAGTTGGCTTTGGGTTATTCTGAGCACCATCACTTGTCCTTGGAGTCAGGAGGAGTGCTGTGTTGGAATGCAGTGGATGAATACACCAGATTCACATTAGGTAGTGTCTTTGAGTTCTTAAGGATAGTCAATTCACTTTACTGGCTCAGGCAAGTTATTTAATTAAAACTTTCCCTATTTGTAAAATACCAGTTGTGAATCTCTTATGTCAATATTCGTTCCATCACAGAGTGCCCTAATACTGAGTGGTGGCCATCACGCTGGAGATCACAGGCAAGTTTAAATGTTATGTTTGCAGCATTTGCATCATACTGCTTAAAGAAGCTGAGTGCCATACACTCTTAAGGTTAATAAGTAATGACCAACAACCTTTTACCTTGAGCAGTGAGATGGGGACAGAGTAAGAAGAGATGGGTAGTGATTATTAGAATAAAAATACCAACATTGCCTTTGTTTGTGGGGTTGGACAAGGAAATGTTATGTGGATAAAACTAATGTAAGCATGAGGCACTTGCTAAACCTTGCAGGCTGGGACCAGAAGTGGTGGCATGTTGAAGGACAGCCATTGTGTGTATGATTCAGCCGTGTACATCACAAACTGTGTAGGTTTAGACAAGTCAGTGAGGGAGAGCATCAAACAGTAGGAAGCAGTGGCTGCCTAAGAGAGGGGGTGCAGTAATGGGGTCTGGTGGTGTGTGTGCTACTGGATGGCAGGTGTTATCTTCATCAGTTCTCCCTTGGGTCCAAAGTATTCAGTTAAATGCAGCATCATACAGCTTATGGCATGGGACCACGCTGTCTGTTCATCTACAGCTGATGAAGTGAAGACTTACTGAAAACACTTACACACACACGCAGTTATTTTCAGAGGTAAATCAGGGTGGGTTAGGCCTTGTAAGAAATTGTTTGGTTCCCCAGCGCATCACTCCTCTCCACAATGTTGCAAACAAATGAGCACCTTTTGTAAATGGGCATGATTTGGAAAACTGCAGAAAGTAAGAGCAGAATATCCAAGCAGCTTTGATTTCTTGCTTTTTCTTCCTAGATTGAGAGGGTCCAACATTCTTGTGGTGTAGAAAGTTACATTTGTTCCCTCTCCTGGAATTTTATGTAGCACATATGTATTCTAACTGCTTTCCTTTATTTTCCCAGGCATAGGTTGGAAAATCTCTTTCCAGCCTCATGACCACCAAAATATCTTAACAGGCAACTGAAAGCCCTTTAGAATGAAATAATTTCATCTATGTGACCAACAGCTAACTTGAGGCATGTCCCAAGAATTTTACCTTCCTCCTCACCTTGCCAGGCTCAAACATGAGAGCAACATGTCGACTCAGGCAGATGTCTAAATGTTAAGGTTGTGATGGAACATGGACTGTTTTGGTTGTGCTGAAATTAAACCTGCAAAATGATAAGCAATTAAAAGCTTATGCCTAAGCGTTTTAAGATAAAAGTTTGTATTTTGTTACATATCCAGATTAGCTGTAGGCACAATTAGAAGAGTGAGGAAGGCAAAGTTCTAAGATGTCTGATGCTGGAGAAATGTGGTTACCTAAATACCTGTTATTAATCATATATAGGAAACAAATTCAGTGAATCTGTAACTCATGCCAGACAGCTGGGTTTTCAGGTCACCTTCATTTTTAGGGGCAACAGGGACTAGAGACATTTTGTGTAATCATACACCATGCCATGCAAATAGAGAGCAACAAAGGTAAAGAAGGTACTGCTAAACTGACAAGTTTGTGTATCAGAATAACAGCTCAACAGAACTCTGAACACTTCTTTCTGAGAACTATATATTTTCTAATACATGCAAGCACTTCCCTTACTTGATTTTCAATTTTGGTCCTGATACTAGTTAAAAATCAGCTTTTGACTTATACCTGGATTGTTTCACAGCTTATTAAATTTAACAAATTAAATGCATATTGGACACATACAGACCTTGCCAAAGGCATAAATTCTATTAAGTGAGACATATTTGCTTTAGAATACTCCTGGACTAAGCAATTCTTATGGATAGAGCTCTGTATTGTTTCAAAAATAAAATTCTAGGGTATTATCTTGATGATAAAAAATTATCTATTTGACTGAAATGTATTTGAGTGTCTCGTTTATATTGCACCTTTATACCCTTTTTCAGACCACTCAGTTCAGCTGAGTTTCCCAAACTTTTTTGGCATTCAATAGCATGCTGCATGTTTTGTCTCACCTAGTTGAGTGCTACTTTCATTTACCTTATCTTGCATTGTAATGATTCCACAATTTTCAGTGAACCTAGACAGCATTATAGTTTTGACACGAGTAAGGGAAAATCCCTTTTATTTTTCTCAGTCAAATAAGTAAGAGACTGTTGCCTGTACTTGCTTCTTGAGGAACAGAACTCATTTGTAGGTCTTTCCTATTTTGACTTTCGGCCCTATCTCAGTCTCAGCTTCCTCTCCTCCTCTAGTTAATTACCATTCCTAGGTTGTTCTCTCAACTCCTTTCCTCTTTGGGGAGTTCTGTTCGTTAATATAAAACTCAGACCACGTAAGTCTTCCACCCAGATTCCCATAGCTGTTATGTACTTTTTTTGTTTGTCTTACTCCTCTCAAGCATCCTTCTGTTCCATCCTTCAACATTGCCTCTTGCCCCCTTTAAACTCTTCTACCCTCATGTAAGCTGTCAACAAGCTCTTGAGATTTTCTCAGTCTATGATCTTCATTCTGGCTGCTTCCCACATCTCATACAAGGTCTTCGTTCATAGACCTATGTTCCCATCACCAGTTCCCATTTTGATTTTCTTCTGAGCCTTTGGCCTATATGTGTCAGACATACAGCTCAACCCTCACTTTATGAACCATCAGTGAACCTGGTGCTGCGATCCTGAGAGCAGCAAAACAATTACATAAATATTTTGAAATGCAGGGATGCAGCCTAATATTTAAAGCTATTGTCCTCTTGTTAACATAGAGTAATGGTCTAATGGGATAATCTCCCTAGAGGAAAAATATGTACACTATAAAACATATTCATTAAGCTTCCAGACTGTGTAAAAGAGGAATAGAGACTTCGGTGCTTCCACTGACTGTAAAACAAAGATATCCTGAAGCTAGTTCTGACTCCAGCTGACAAATCCACCTGCATGATGCTGCATCTAGATCTCAGCTAGCATGTGAGGGACCAGCTCTGGAACCTCTGCACTTGCCATGCAGTTAATCCACAGCTGAAAAAAAATCAGTTGCCTTAGATCCAGTAATGTGTTGATTAGCAAGCAGAAATGTCAATCTGATGAGGACATCTCATGCTTTTTAGTGGGATTTACAAGTGAATTCTCAGGGATGTTGGCTTTTGAACTCAAAAAGCCAAGTCATGACTGCTGTGGTTTAGAACTATTGTGTAGTCAGTGCTTCAAAGAATTTATGTAAGAAAAAGCTAATTAAATTTTCATTTAATTTGATGATTTTTTACCAATCTTGTAGTGCAAATAGATGCTAGAAATAGGCACTTGGTAGTGAATTGTGTTTGCACTGAACCTGTTACTAATATGTATAACCTACAGGTATCAAAAGAAAATGTTCATAATGATGCTTCAGATAAAAATTAAAACTAATATTTGTTAACCCTTGTGGAGGGATGTCATGTGCTTATGATGTGCAATTCTGCCATTACTCACATATCTCCAGTGTGTCTTGATTTGATTGCTGTTATTGTAGATTAAATAACAAAAGATTTGACTCAGGTGGTAAGAGCATAATATTATCACAATTTTAACTTTGCCGTTATCCAAAAATCTTGGATTTCTGAGTCCAAAAAGAAAGCCATATATAATTTCTGCTATATCAGCTGCAGAATAGAAAATTCTGTAAGTACATTATGCACATCCTAAATCTTGCATATTCTGGATAAAATACTTTTTGAAAATCTGAAGTAAATGGAAGGACAGTCATGGGGAAAAAAGTTCCAATCTGAGCATAGATTTTTTTCAAGGAATTGTAATCAGGAGTTATAGAAATTGATAATTTGTAAATAAAATGTAAAAATCTGCTAAATTTCTTGATTTAATAGCTGTGTATATCCTTTTGTAAAACCTAGTTTTAAAATCAGTTACATCTTCAGTTTGTTAGATGTGTAATTAAGGCATTTGAACGGTAATGTTGCCTAAGGCCATTTTGGAGTTAACCAGAAAGTGTTTAGCTGGTGACTGGAACATTTAACGTTACTGTAGAGAGTTTCAGCAACAAGAATTAAGACTTGTAGTATATCAGGTAAATAGCGCTCTATGGTTTGAAGAAATAGCTCTGTGCCTTAAAATTTTGTTAAAATATAATTTTTCCACATATTAATAGTGCTATTTTAATTCTTTGCTCCCAGCACTGTTATTTCTATATACATAATCTAGACAGCAAATATATTTTAAGTACTGCAGTACCTTAAATTTAGGGGTCAGTGGTTAGTTGCTGCTTTTTACTTCAAGTAGGAAAAAAAAAAAAAACAAACCCTGATCTTAGTTATATCACTCTGAATCTTCTGAATCTGGAGTAGCTGTCTGGCAGCTCCTTGGCAATATTTGTTTCTCTGACTAAATCTGATGCATGGTGAAGAAAGGTTATAATTTATTGCTTCCCTGTTTTGCTTCACTTTTATTTTCTTCTCTATTTTGTATATCCCTGTTAAGATGTTAATTCAGTGTATTTGGACAAATTTCTCTCATTCTTAACTGATTTGTTCATACTGATTTGAATCATTGATAGGATTAAAACAAACAACAAAAAACCCAGCACTTTTTTACAAGTTATTTTGTATATATGATCCAGTATTTTAAAAAATCTCAGCAAGATACACATTTTGCACTTTGTGAATGAGTTGGAAGTGCTTCTATCTGATGATGAGGTAGATTTCTTTATAAAACAACTTCTTAGGGCTGACTATCATGGTAAATGAAAAATTACTTTCCTGGTTCTGCAGATTTTCTTCCCCAGCAGCAGTGAAAACAAATCAGTTGGTAGCTAGCAGCTAATTGCTTAGCACTGACATACTTTAGTCAAGTGGGGGCATCGTTGGTCTTCCACAAATAGGTAATGTGGCCAAAACGATTTACTTGTTAAACTTAAGTGGCTGTGATATAGTAAATTACTTGCTCTATTTTTATCTTAATTTGGGAAGTCTCTAGCTATAAGGTGCATAAACAGCATGTTTGTTGTGTATATATACTTTTAATTATGTTACATTGAAAAAATAAGTGGGCTCAGTTCTTTCCCTATAATTCATACTTCAGATTTATGTCAAATTCAGACAGTTTAATTACATCTAAAGTTTTTTTAAGTGCCAATATTTCTCTGGTGAAATGAGTGTGTATTTCTTGAAAACATCAGCTGCAATCAAGTAAGTTCTCCACTAAATTTGAGAAACAGTGAACAGTCTGACAAATTTCAAATGCCTGAAATATTTTATTTAATTTAATTCTTGGTTTGTGCTAACAAAAATGTTACTATAAGTGGCAAATTACCCTTTTGGGAAACTAATGATTAGCTAATGATACTTATTAGAAACCATCTTCTAATAATTTATGGCCAAAATTCCTTTTCTACATAGAAAAACTAAAGCCTGGAAGAGGAAGCTCTTTGGGTATGGTCGGAAGAGGCTGTTTAGAAACACCATGCCGTAATTACCTTTATGCAATCATGCACTTAAACAGCACAAGCACATCTGAAAACTTTATACTGGAACCTTTGTGAGATGAACGCATTAACTGTATGTCACAGACACAGCCAGCCACTTTGATCCCAGTGCCATAATGGTGGATCACAACTGGCAGTAAACTCTGTCCCTTCTATGCCTGGCTTTTGAGTCAGTCTCACTGTTATCTTCATTAAAGGTGAGAAAGGCCTTATGGGGATGCTTTTCCATGGCTGCATTTTGGGAAATCTTTTCAAGGGTGTGTATCACCAGTTGTGCAGGACTATGCCCTAAGTTTCTACTGGTACAATTCTTGGCCTGTTCTCCTATGTAGATCTGGAATCCTGTACATCTACATCCTTTGGAGACAAGTGCCAAGGGCGACGACTGGAGATAATAACTTGTGATTTGTGTCTTTTGCAAGTTACAGTCATTATAAACTGACAGCTGTGAAGGACCTAAACTCACATCAAAGGATACAGATCATCTAGTTAGGTCAATTAACATTAATTCTCATCTTCCATTAAATTCTTTTATCTTCTTTTTTCTCTCTCTCTCTGCCTGTTTTTTTTGGTTGTTTTTTTTTGTTTTGTTTTTGTGGGTGTTTTGTTTTTTGTTTTTTTTTTTTTCTTCCAGCCAAGCCCGATACCAAGTCCAGTTTTGGGGAAAAAGCCAAATGCTAGTCAGTCACTGCTTGTGTGGTGCAAAGAAGTTACAAAAAATTATAGAGGAGTGAAAATCACCAATTTTACTACATCGTGGAGAAATGGTTTATCCTTTTGTGCAATCTTACATCACTTTAGACCAGACCTAATGTAAGTCGTATACTCTATGTAAGTTAATTCTCCTAGAAATATGCAATGTTTATATAAAAATCAAATCCCTGTTCATTTTAGATGTTGAATTGTTTTCACCCTTTTCTTTTAAGCTGGGAACTATCCTTTCTAAGAAAACAGATTTACAAATGCTGAAACTTTATGACCTCTTTGCTCTCCCTTGTTGCCCAAACAATTGTTTCTCCCCTCTCTGTGATTTGTTTTTCTTCTTCTTAATCTTATACAAAGAACTGAGTTCAAGATGATTATGAAAATTGTGCCGGTGTTGAAATGAGATGAGAGGAATAAGCCTGTAGCTCTTTGTATGCTGACAAGGACGGATTACCTCCTGGTAAATTTGGTTGTCAAGGCCAGCCTCTAGTCCCTGCCTTAACTTCTTTTTTAGATGGAAAGCTTCAGGCAATGAAACATGTAATCAGTGTTTGTTTATTTATTTAGTTAGTTGGTTATTTGTTTGTTCCTTTAATTTTCCACACTATTAATTTTGTTGATTGAATTGCTGTGAAATTGCTAGTTACTGTATGATATTATTGAATGTCAAATTTTTAGATTCAGTTTGTTTTAAAACTGCTGCTTTTATCAAATACTGTACATACCCACTGTGCCATTTTCCTCCTCAGTGACTACAAGTCCCTGAATCCTCAAGATATTAAAGAGAACAACAAAAAGGTAAGAACTGTTGGGGAAAGAAAAAAGACATAGCTTCAATTTTGGCTTCACTGCAGGTTTTTATTAATTTTGGGCAAGTGCGGTTGTTTTGTAAGGTCATAACGGTGGCTCACAGAAGGTATTCAACCTCCCGTGGTTCAAATTGGATGCATTATTGACTCTCGTTTGTCATGGTCTTTAACATTCACAACAAGTGCGAGGCTGGCATTAGAGTTAAGTATTTGTATGGCCTACCTTACCTGTGAAAGCAGAGGAAGGGGCTGCCCAGCCTCCTGGGATCGCTCCTCTAATTTTTCCAATCAGTTACAAAATTTAAACAAAATTTAAAACGTCACTTCTCTTTCTTTTGCTTTACTGGGGCTCTGTGTATTGGTCATGGTTGATGTTGCTTTGAGGGCAATTTTTATAATTTCAAAGATGAAATTTTACACCTAATTTTGTACTGCACCAGCTGAGTTGAATGGCATATATTGAGACAATGTTTTGCAAATAAACTGAAATATTAGTGGAATAGTTTATAGCACTATAATGAGCAGCTGTTTTAAACCACTCTTTGTACCTTTGTGATGCAAAGATGTTATAAGTTTCTCTGGAAGAAACAGAAGCTCGGTTTGGGAAACACCAGAAGACTTTTTATTTCTGTTCACTATTTTAGGCATGTTACAAGCTTTGGTTCAGCACCTGGGACATGTTTAGAAATAATACTTTTCATGTGAGTCACTGATAATAAAATTGTTCTGAAGATCATCTGAAAATTGGTCTGAAGTAGCTGACTTGTCAATTCTGTGTTTTTATTTTTATACTGCTTTAAAAGCACTAAATTTATTTGGGATGAAGGTATAAAGCTAAAAGTGTAATAAATTAATTAGGTTCAATATTATATAGCAAATATAACTAAAGTATATTAGATTATGTGTATTACATATATTAGTATATGTGAAATTTCTGAAAGTGCTTTATTAAAATTCATTTTTGCTTTTTACTTTAATGTGCCTGCACAGTTATGTGTTAGGGAGTGAGTTACTTGTCTTTAAAACAGTACTTAAATACTAGAATTAATTAAATATCTCTGAGCCACTGTGGTCTGAGTGATTTGGCCAATTATATCTTTTTCATAATAATATGGGGTCTTATGAAGACCTAAGTGGATAATCCATGACATCACAGTGTTTTCTGTGACCATACTTTTTGTACTTCCAGTTTTGTTAAGCGTCTGGGCTAATTAAACCAGATTATAAAAAAAGAGAGTAGATTATTAATTAAAAATGTTAGCAGTACAATCAGTCATCTTTTCTTTATAAAACTGTGATGTCAAGCACTGAACTTTTTAGCCCGTCTCTCTAACAGGATATAGTTCCCAGGACTGAAGAAGTAATGATTGTTGTTATTGTGCAGTTTTTTTCTTTCATCACTTTGCAAGCCTTTGCCTGACAGCTACATTGAGTATCTCAGTTGCTTCCTGCAGATTTATTTCCTGGTCTCACACAGTTCTGCCTGATAACCCTGCGTGCCCTTGGTTGGAGTGAATGCAGCACTGGCAACAATGGCTGCCTATGAATTCCATGCAGATATGTAACACATTTGACAATGATTCCTCCTAACCAATTAAAATAACATCTATGGATGAATAGGACAATTTTCTTTGTCTGAAGCAGCTCTTTTTTTTTTTTTTTCCCCTCCCCCTTTCTTGAAAAGGAGGCAAGAGGTGACTGTGACCATAGATTAAAGGTTAACCCATAAGAGTATATCTTTTAGAGGTGTCTGACCTTGTTTGTATTTTAATGAAAAAAAAAAAAAAAATCTTATGAGACAACTATTTTAGTGCAATTACTGTGTATAATTACACATTGAAATGCACTGTTACAAAAGGCACATCATCGAAGCTTCTTTATAACACAGATTAATCATTTGCCAAATCAGTGCTGCCACTGATGCTGCATAAAAAAGGGTATTTACCTGTGACATCTGATCTTGGCCAGTATGTCAGTGTGCTACATATTTGGGAAATGGTTGGAATACTGCCTGTGGTGCTCGTGCTGATGGGACCCAACTGATGTCTGTCAATCAGCTTGTCAGCAAATTTAAGCAAGGAGAAAAAAAATTTACAAAAAAAACAAAACAAAACTTTGCAATCAGGAGATAGGTTAATAAGTTTAGTATCCTGAATATACATACGTGTGTGGATGTACTCTAATTTCCACAGTATAATTACCTCTAAAAAAACCCTCAAACAGCTACTCCAGATGACATTAGCATCAGTCAGAATTAAGATATATTTTTGGTGCATTGTGTTCTTTGAAAATTCAGATTTCTGTGAGGAACAAAAGAGAAACCAGGATTATCTTTGAGAAAATTAAAAGCATTACAGGATTGATCCAAAGAGTTGTGGTTCTACTTAAATGTCATATATATTTAACTATCCAAAAAACATTAACCAACTAATTTTATTCACTGTGCCCATTTGATTATTAGTAAATAAGAACAAAAAATGTGTTCAAGTTACAATATACTGGCAGTATAGTCCCTTATCAAGAACAAAATTTTTTCATATTGCTAATAACATGTCCTGCACTTTAAAAATGTAAGCAACTGAACTACACTTGGCTGAAGCTTGGAGGGGTTGAAAGAATGAGAAGTGGAAGGGCACAACAGTATTGTTCTAATAATGAACTTCTGGTTTTAATTACTTTATTGTTTAGAGAAGCTTGTTTCATTTGAGGGATTATTGTGTGGAAATAGTAATATATCTTCTGGATGTTCAATTGGCACTTTCAATTTTTGTGATGCTTTTTTTTTTTTTTCCTTTTTTTTCCAGTTCTTGACCATTTCTACTAAATTCCTCAATACATTTGCACTTATTTGTCTTGGCAAAATAACTCCATTTTGCAGGAAAGGAATCCTTTCAGAATATACATATAAAAAGAATTCAAAATTTCAGAGATAGTATTGAGTCAAAATGAAAAAATCCTTTACCTTTAAGCTGGCAGCCATATTTTTAAAACCAATGCTTCCTTCTATTTTATTCCACAAAATCATAAGCACATATTTAATTATCTATGTAGGACTTGCTTGGTGACCTCAGTAGGATCATGCAGGAATGTAGCTGAACTTGCATATAAACATTTGCAAAATAAAGGCTTAGTTATACCTCTGTTTAACATAAAGTAATTTGACTTGGAAAATTTACTTGTTAATACCATGTTACAAACTAGTTACAAACTAGTTACAAACACTAGGCGTTTATAAATGTGTTGGAATATCAATGAGCTCACAGCTTTTCTAACAGTGAAGGAGTACCAGTCACACACTGCTCTATGGACACGTACAGAACATCCGATTGTGATTTATAGAACTGATGACCGTAAAACATTTGCATGCCAACCTAGATATCCAGTGTACTTTAAAAGGACAGAATCAAGAATGTGTGTCATCCAGAATGAGAACAAGAGGGAATGGGAATTAACTATCTGGCATCAGTGGGAAACTATTGTGTTTAAATCTAAGTGTCACCAGAAGAATTGAGCAGACAGTAAAAAGTGATTGTGACTATATCAAGAATACCCATCGTTCCAAATTCATTCTTTCTCCTGTAGTTGCCGATTCTAAGCAAGTGCTTTCCTGACAACTCTGAAACACTGTCCCCACCTTCATTTTACAGACCTTGGGACATACTCTTTGGTTTTAGTTTTATTAGCATATAAATAAGAAATTAAGAGTATAAAAGAGTTCAGGTCAAGTCATGTCTATGGGCTTTGGCTGCTGTGGACTGCTAAGCCCATCCTTAGGTCCTTTCATTCTTCAGATGGTAACTCCCACTACCTTCAGTGTAGGGTAACAGGTTATTTACACCACTGAATCAGCACTGACCCACTTAAACAGTAAGTCCTGGTGTTACCTTTGGTCCACAGGACAACACAGCTGGCTCGCTGTGCTTTCATACTCAGCCTGCTGTCATATGAGCATTTGTCATTCCCGGTGCCTGCCATAGCTTAGGCAGCCCACCCAAATCCCAGCACCGCTCTCCTTTCTCTGTACTCCTTGTGGCTGTTTGGTTTCACCTTTCTTGTCTCCCTCACCTCCACATCCAGCCTAATCCTGCTCCTCCAGCTCTGTGTCCCAAGACCAGGTAAATGACAGCTATCCCTCTTCTACCATCCAAGTTCTTTGCATTCTCTCCCACCCATCGTTTTCCTGCTATTCTGCTCCATCTGGAGCTTTGTATCAGCAAATACAGCAGTCATGTTTTCCACTGCTGCTCCGATATCTAAGCACAGCTTTGCTTTTATAAATGGCATAACAATCTCAGTGACAAGTGGTATCCCTCAGGGGTCCATACTGGGACCTGTATTGTTTAACATTTTTATCAGTGACATAGACAGCAGGTTTGCAGATGACACCAAGCTGAGTGATGCTGTTGATACACCAGAGGGGCAGGATGTCATTCAGAAGGACCTAGACAAGCTGGAGGTAGGCCCAGGTGAACCTCATGAGGTTCAATAGGAGCAAGTGCAGGGTCTTGCACCTTGGCCAGAACAATCCCCACTGTCAATACAAGCTGGGGGAAGAGGCAATAGAGAGCAGCCCTGCAGAAAAGGACTTGGGGATGCTGATAGATGAGAAGCTGAACATGAGCAGCCAGTGTGTGCTTGCAGCCCAGAAGGCCAATCGCATCCTGGGCTGCATCAAAAGAAGCGTGGCCAGC
>JANHGN010023894.1:40362-64484 GCA_024605025.1 Megaceryle maxima | reverse complement strand
CCACGCGTGAGTTCTTTATGCACTTGGCATGCCTGGAGAATTTAATGCCCGGGGGTTTGTCGGGACAAATGGAAATGGGGGGGGGGGGGGTGAGGGTGCGGGGGGGTGTGGTGCCTCTCCTCAGCCTACTGCAAATAAAATCTGCACTTTGCTCTTCTAGAGGCTTGTTTTGATAATTTTTATAATCTAATGTAAAGCTGCAATGTTGATTAAATATTTGGGCTTGAGAAAAAAAAAAGTTAAGGTAAAGATTTCAGTGGGTGTTACATGCTTTAGCACTATTTAAAGATCCAGGTTTAAAGTGAAAGAGAAACTAAACTCAGCATGATTTTTTTTGTTTCTTTGATTGCTAATGAACTTTTTGCTGCAACATTTTAAATTGGATTCGGAAGATAGTTTTTTGAGTGTCAGTTAAAACAAAGTCATGTGAAAATGCCTCTCTACCTCCCTTCGTCCCTCTCTCTCTTTTTAATTGATATGATTTAGGCAGAGGAAAATCGTAAGGGGGATTTTTCTATTGCAGAAGCAATTTTTAAGGGATTTAGTCTTATTTAGCCTGAAGGTCTTCACACTAATGAGAGCACTTAAGTTACGTCCAGGCGTTGATTAGACAGCTCATCTATCAACTGGAGCATGAGAATTTTAGGTACCTTTTATACATTATAAATGTATATGCTTTTTTTTTTTACTACTTTAGACTTTATTTTCCACAGGTTTGTAATTACCTTCTTTCACATCCGTGGTGGCTGTAATGTAGCTGACAGAGCACAAACAGTAACAGGGAAATACTCTACATTTGATGAGAAACACCATCGAAACTGTATCTGTAGAAATTGGCGTGCCAAATGAAATCACTACCCAGATACATCCCTTAAACTAACACAACCCCCCTTAAAGTCTAAATACATTTATTCAGGGAACATGGAGTTACATATATTAAAAAATGCCCAACCACCACACCACCCTCCCAAAAAATTGTGAACACTCACTCTACCTGTGGGGGGGGGTTTTGCAGTGTTTAAAACACAATATTGTCTTAATTATTTTCTGAAAAGTACAGCTTTTGTAACTTTTTGACATTTCAGATTAAAAAAAAAAAAATTAAAACGTTGCCACCAGCTTGCACTATGAGCAGCCTGTAATAACAGTTAAAAAAGCTTTCTGAACTATTTGACAAGATTTCTTAGTGCTGAGGCCATATGCTGTAGCCTTTAAGCTATTTCTTCCTATCAGTTTCATTATCACCTGCCTCTGAGTCTCCAATATCATCAGTAAGCACATGCAGAATCATAATTATGCCATGTACAAGTTCTTTGATAACATGTACAGTTTTCTTCTTAATTCTTTATCAAATGCATTGATCGTGGCATGTGTGCATTGATCCAGGTCCACCATCTGGCTGTGTGTGATAAGCACAGTGGCATCTTTGCATTTCCACTGTCATTCATTGCGCTACAATTTGGCTGCAGGGGAGTAGTGGCTGGGATTAGCCCTGTTCTGCTACTTACTTGCATTTTAAGTTGACACCTCTACAGCGGCTCAGACCACATTACAAACTGAAACACATACGCACGACTTAGTGATGTGACACTCCTCAATAAGCTTACTCCACTAGCTACTCAACAATCTGTAATTGGATTTGTAGGAATAACAGCAAAAGATTTCCTAAGAATTGCTGGGGACAGAAGGTGAAGTTTTCTCATTATTGGCAAAAGGCTAGGTATAGATCCTAGGCGATTGGTATTTTCCATTAAAAAAAGCTGCCAGCAGTTTGCAGGACATTTTCAAAAAAACACAGCAAAATAGGATCCAGGGAGGCGTAGGGTTTACACTTGTTCTTTCCATTCTCATCACATACCAGCAGACTGGGATCCTACAACCCTCCCCTGAAAATTAAGAGCGGGGGGAGGGTGTGGAAACCCCCAACTTTCGGAGGCGCCCTGCAGCCTGCTCTGCTTTGTTCGGCTGGGAGTGAACCGGGAGCATTCCTCAGGAGGGCACGTCCTCCTCCCTCGGCACGGGGTTGCCCGCCCGAGAAGGAAGCCTCCCAGGATGGCAGACTGAAAGATGCTGTTCTCCAGCTTATGCATCCCATAGACTTGCCAAAACTCTTTGTTTCATAATGCCACTTTTTTTTTTTTTCCTCTCTAAATTATAAAGTCAAGTTTACACAAGAGAAAATCCCTTAAGTGGAGCTCGACAAATGTTGACTCCTACAATGAGCAAGCAGCTTTTCTAACTTCCGCCTGTGACTCGGCTGTGGAAAAGCACAGA
The DNA here is from genome assembly GCA_024605025.1 of Megaceryle maxima. Classification (NCBI taxonomy): domain Eukaryota; kingdom Metazoa; phylum Chordata; class Aves; order Coraciiformes; family Cerylidae; genus Megaceryle; species Megaceryle maxima. Next base: position 62,210 of record JANHGN010023894.1, on the reverse strand, counting down.
AAGTGCCATCTTTAGAGCTACAGATCTCAAATGGGACGTTATGCCCTGTCCGGACGATGGCACTATTTCAGAATTTTTCTCAGCCTGCACCGCTTGAGACCTTGTTTGTGGGTAATGCCAATAACATTGACAATCATGGTGACAAGCGTAACAAGCTTCTGGATCCTGACGCCTTAGGTGATTGTTGTCCTTAATTATAATTCCCAGATGAGGGAGAGCACAAACTTGCCTAAGCAGGGAAGATTCCAGGGAAGAAGTTAGCAGAGGGCTTTGTCATTGCTTTTGGTTTAGATCGACTTTCTCCATGATCTTTCTCAGGAGCCCCGTCGGTAGGCATGGCTGCCCTCGCATTGTTCGCCAGCAGAGCACCTCGCTGTTCGTATCGGTGCGGGCGAGCAAGAAGAGAAGGAAAACAGAAAGTGTATTTGGAATTAGGTATTTCAGCCTGTACTTAGAACTTCTCATAGAGCCAGGTGCAGTGTGAAATAGAAATGCTCGCCTTAATCGTCGTGTAGATGTGCAGCTCCTAAAGGGTTAAACGGGTTAAATCTTATTTATCTGAATAGAACGGCAGGGCTGTTTTGCAGAATGCTCTAGCACAAATACCTATGGTTCACTTTGACGTTACAATTTTTTTGTTGGTTTCTTTACTTTAAATACTTGAACTGTTAGACCTTTTACTTTTTTCTCTGAGAAAGATGTATTTGTACCAGATTAGAAAAGCTAAACTGTTTCTTTACATTGAATAATCAGCCTGTCATGACAAATCTATCTCCTTCTGCATGAGTAGGTGCCAGTTTGACTAGCTTCTTTTAGGCTCACACTGGGTTTTAAGCTGGATCCATGTGCATGACTGGCAGTGCATTTGTTGGGCCAGATCTAAGGAGCCAGAGAGCGTTCAGCTCCTTTTTGCCTACAAAAGAGCATTCAGACAACCAGCAAGAGGCCTTGGATGTAGCACAAGGTGATACTTACTTAGTCAGCCATTCTTTTTTTTTCAAATATATATATATATTTTCATTCAGTAAACTAAGAGTTTCTCCATTTCACAGTGACACAAGGAATTAAATTACCAATGGCTTGTTTTCTACAGCCAGTATTCTTCACACCAGAAATACTGTACCAAGTGAATTGTAGGTTTTCCAGAGCAGCATAGATTGTATTAAAAAAAAATAAGAAAAAAGAAAAAAAATTAAAAATTGCTGGAAAACATTTATTTCAAGATAACTCCTAGGTTTAAGGGGTTATTCTCCATTTTACTGCCACACAACCCCATCTTACTGTGAATTTGTGGGCCTTTTTTTTTTTTTTCTTAAAGAGGACAGCTTTGTTAAGACATTGTTTGTGATTCTCCCAGTTGTAGACTTTGTGCTACTTCTATTTTCATTCCATCTTGTCTCATTAGTCCATCAGTGTCATAGATTGTGAGCTAATAGCTGCATCTTTATGACAGATGATTTTATACTTTTTGTTATATATATATTAATGAAAAAATATTTTCAAGCTACATACAGTTTACTGGTACTAAGGCTGGTGATGCAGAGACCAAGCAGAAAGTGGAAAATATCTAAGATTTTTATGTCTGTATTTACTGACCACTTCTTATGATCTCACTAGCTTCAGAAATCCAAAGCCAATGCACTTTTGTTTATGTCGAGTGTTTTCTGCTTAGCAATTTTGCTGCTACCTGTGTATTTTGAGCTGTTCTGAAACAGTAGTAGAGACCAAACATAAATGTAGTCCCCAGGGTGATCAAAGATTTAATCTGACCAGATGGGACAAACTTGAGAAAGATTTTGACTTTCCACTCTGTTTTGCAACAAGAAAGGCTGATTTTATTTTTTTTTTTCACACGTCCTTTCTTTGTTAGAAAAGGCAGAGATCAGGCCATCCCCAGAGAAATGAGCAGGTGTGGCCATTTACAAGCATGTCTGGTTATATTATAAACCAACATAAGAAAAGTTTGAAATGGTTTGAAAAGATCTGCTAAACAGTTTTAATGTTTCATCCCAAATCCTATTTACTCAAACAAGGGCTGATCAAGGTCATGGTAAAACCCAGCCTGCCCAAACCTTTAAAGCTCGTGTAATTTTATTTTATTTTTTAAATTTTTTTTTATTCTGCCTTCTCTACTAACTGAATAGGTACATTTTGGTAATCCTTGCCTCTGGACAAGCACAGAGGTCTTTTTCTTTCTGAATGACTAATAACAGAGCCGTTCTTCCTGTCTAATGATGAAAGCGGTGGCAGTCAAGTTCTTTCTCTTAGATGTACTGTGCACTCAGGGCAGACCACGGACAATTTTGAAACCTACAGCTACAGGAATCGCTCCCCCTCATATGTACGATTCTGGTTTAATTCCGTTGCTGTGGAGTATCACTAATTTACAACTTTTTCTTCTTTCCCAGTCTGTGGACACGGTAAAGCATTTTCTTTTTAAACATCAAATAAAAGAACCTCACAGGATTATATATATATATATATTTTTTTTTTTTTTTTTTTTTTTTTTAATGAGGAGAGGATAATGCATTATCAGATTTCTGGTATAAACTCAGTTTGGATCCTCCCAAAATTCTGTTAAAGGATGACTGAAAATCCCTGGAAGAGGGTTTGTTTTTTTTTTTTTTAAATGAGAGAAGATTGCAGCATTTTTAGTGATGGGTTTTACAGGAGTGGTTGGGGTTTTTTCTTTTCCTCTGTCTGACTCCACCACTCAATATTTTACTGAGTTGGTCAGCTCTCAGCTTCTGCCCCCACCAGGCAGCATCACTGGCTGTGTAATAATCTTGGAAACTGCCCCACCAGTGTTTCACATTCAAATTCACCTTCTCAAATCCACGGCATCATTTTTGGCCAAAGTAATGTCAGTCATTGCCGTCTGCGGCGAGTACAAAAAGGACCCCCTAATGGCAGCCATTTTTATTTGTTTCTTAAGATCCAAAGGCTGCTGAAAGAACAATTGGATAAAGTTGAGGATTGGAGAAGCTTGATTTTCTTGTTCCAGTGAAATGAAACTCCCGTCCTTTTTTTTCTTCCCCTTCCCCTTAAAAGCCAGAGTCTGCTAGGGGGTTGTAGCTGTGTCAAAGCCGTTGGGATGCCACCGCTGATCACTTTAATTACTAGGACTAAGGAGGATAAAATTAAAAGTAGCACCATTGAAGCAGTGGAAGAAAGCTTGCCGAGATGTCGGTGAACTGTGAAATATAAAAATTGCATACCAATACGTTTTTATAGGAGGGAAACAAGGAATTACATTACTTATTCTTGAAGAGTTTGTCCTTAAATGGTGAAGTTTTCCTCACTGTGCATCCGCGTGGCAGATCTTTAGACCATTACAAAGTAATTGGGGGAAAATAACAGAGCAAACTGTAACGTCTCTTTGGCATGTCAGCTTCATGTCAGAGGGTGAAAGATTTTACAGAGTTTTCTCTTAACTCTACAGAAAAAAAATCACTGTATGTATGTTTCCATGGTCCTTTCTCAGTGCAGAGCTTCTCTTTGTGTGTGTGTGTCTCTCTCTCTTTTTTTTTTTTTTTTAAATATCTGTGTTCATGCTTCCATATCTCTCCTGAGTCCCTTCCTTTATAAAATTCAGAGGATTGATTTGCTGTTTAATAATTACTCTGTACCTCAAAACTTCCTACTTCTGCTCTCAGTTTCATTGCTCCTTCCACCAGTGTTTCCTCTGCCAAGCTCAGTAACGGAGAGTTTAAATACCTGAATTGAATTTAAGCAAGAACTAGACTGTTTTTTCTCTTATCCGCTGGTGTTGATTGGCTTAATCAGCACAAACACAAGCCATAATAATCTGTGTTTGCTTGGAGATCCCCGGGATGTTAATGGCTATGCTAATAAATCAGGATACAAGTTGTCTTTCAGAAGGAGTGGAGGAAAGGAGAGGGGGGAATCAGCCTGCTTAGTTTAGGGCACATTTGTCACAAACATGTCACTGGCCTTTAAACTACATGGGCTATAGTAGATAAAATTGTTTGCCTTTAAACTACATGGGAATCTTAATATAAATTTTGCATATTCCTTCTTAAAAGTCATTTAAATCAAACCCTCACGTTCCTATATCCTGGAAATTACAAATAGTAGAGATTTGAGTAGTTCTATTTCATGTAAAATTCAATGTAATTAACGTTACCAAATACTGCAGGTCAAAATAAAATCGGTTGCTGTGTCAGTTGGCTGGCTAGAAATTAAATTAAATTCATCTATCATAGTGCATAGGAGCAGGGGGGAAGCTTTCCAGTTGCCTTTCTAATGTGTACTTTACCAAATAAGTTTTTGATAGAACTGTTGCTCTGTGCCTTCTGGGAAGTTAAAGGGTGAGAAAGCAAACAAAGCCAGTGTGCCATCCTGCTGCCTTGCAGGGCCCAGGCAGAATTGTCTTTCCAGGGGAAGGACATTAGGAGAAAAGTAAATCAACGCAATCTGATAGGGAATCAGAGCTCTGTCACTCAGAGACAAGATATTGTGCTGTGTCCATATACTTTGTTTACTGTAGGGTTTTATGAGTTGTAACCTGCCCATGCAAGCTGTTAATGAGGCTAAATCTTGCTGCTTGAGGATTGAATTACAGCACACCTCTGGGCTAATGGTTATAAACAGAAAGTCCCATTAGGGCTGCATTCTGATTCAGTCATTTGCATTTTTTCTATTGTGCCAAGAACAATGCTGAGTAAATAGCTACAAACAAACAATTTACATGGAAATGGATAAAATGTACCTAATTAGTATTTTGCACTTGTTTTATTAATGATTGCTTAAACTAAATGGCACTTAGCAGCAGCTCTCACCAGCATGTGCAGGTGTGGGATGCTCAGTTTCTGGCTTGCTGGGAAGGCTGCCAGGATGGCTCTCCAAAGTTAGGCAGTTTGGTTTTTTCCATTTAGTTCAGGTCACCTGCCTATACCTGAGTTCTATCCTGGTCATTATATCAATAATCAGAATGTATCAACAGATCTGACTTTGCTGCACTTATGGGCATTTCTTATATTGAGGAGAGGGGGAAAACAGTCCTAACTTTGGAAAAAAAAAATATTTTTAAGGTCAAAACTGAAAATGTTTCCTGTATGGTTTAATGGATTCTTATAGGTATGTTTGAACACGTCTTTATTGATTTTTTCTTTCTTTTTTTTATATGATGGGGTTTTTTGTTTGTTTGGTTGGGTTTTTTTTAGTATCATGGATTAGCCTTTGCCAAAATTCCGTGCTGTAAAACTGTGCTCATTTATGCCACTGAAATATTATCATGCTTCTAACATAGTTATGAGCTTTAGTGGGACAGCAGTATCTGGGATGATTTCAATATTATCTCTTTATTTACTGACCGATGTCCTACTAGTAGGATGCTTTAAAAGTGGCACAAAGTCTTTTCTTTCACTCATTTTCACTACTTTAAAAAAAAAAAAAAAAAAAAAAAAAAAAGATATATCCATTGAAGTCGAAGGATTAGATCCCTTTCCATGCCTCAAATTCAATGTCAGTTTACACTTTGAAGTCAGCTTGCTGGCTGGAGTAACTGAGAACAACATTTGGTTTCTCATTTCAGTTCTATGAGAGAATATTGCTCAAACAAGTAATTCAATTTAGTAAACTATTTTTATAGCCATGATAAAACTTTTTGAAGTTATTACTTTGAGACAAAAGTGTCTGAAAATGTTTATCGAGGTATTTTTATAGAACATAATTTATAAATGCTTTAAATTGCAAATAATTAGGTTTCTAATACATTAATAATTTGGGGAGTGCTTTAGGAAAAAAATTCTGATTTGTAGATATCTTTAAAAATTGTGGTGTGACACCCAACTGATATCAAGCATCCTATTTATAATGTGGGCCAAGCACCATGCTGTAAACCAGTTACTATCGTGATGATCAGATTGAGAATGAAATTGCATTTCTGTCAATTACTGAGTTGGCAACTGTTCAATATATCTTAGCAGCAAGATGAAGAGCGACGTCGGCAGCTGAGAGAGCGAGCTCGTCAGCTAATAGCAGAAGCTCGATCTGGAGTGAAGATGTCAGAACTTCCTAGCTACGGTGAAATGGCTGCAGAAAAGTTGAAAGAAAGGTCAAAGGCATCTGGAGGTGAGCTGAGGAACCTTGTATCTTATCCCTATGGCAACGCAGAAACTGGAGACATTTGGGGTATCACTTTTATTCACACTTCAAAACACTGTTGTTCATCAGGTGTACATATCAAAAGACCTGGTACTAGATATGTTTCCTAAATCAATGTTGTGTCACTTTATTTCTAACAATTAACAGAAAAGTATATATGTGATTGAAAGAAAAAAGATGTTATAAGAAAAAGTAGCTCACACATGCCCATTATTTACAGACTTGTCATTACCCACAGTTTTTTTGATTTTTATGATTTTTGGTTAAAACCTCCTCAATATATATTTTTTACATAGGAGCATGGACATAATTTGGAGAGGAAACATCATTAGAAATACTTAAGGAACTTTATTTTGTATTAAATGTGTTCAAAAGACGGCTTGGGGTGAGAATTTTGGAGGCTGCCCATGGGATGTGGGGGCAGCAACCTTTTGATTTTAAATTTCTTTTGATGAACCACTTGCCTTTACAGATTTTGAGTTGTAATATTGCTATAATGTTATTAAACTGACTTTGAAATGACATTAAAATTCATGTACCTGCCAGTGCTATGAGCTGGAGTAATGTAGTGTCACTCAAACTCAAATGGGTGCTGAGCACACGTTTCAGTAGAGGCTTCTGTACATGTGTGCACATAACTGTAAGCCAAAGTGTCAGGAAAATCCATCTTTACGTTCACAATGCAGGTAGATTTAACAACAATATGTTTTTCTTTTGTATTACATGTATTTTATATGCATATATATTGAAATACAGTCTTATTGCACCCTAAATTTTTGTTCCATTTAACACCAAAGAGAACAGTGCTCAGTTGTAGGTCTCCCTTTGGGTCTGGTCATCTGTTTTCTTCTCTTTGCCCAGGAAACCAAGCTTGCCAACATAACTCCCTTTTGTGATAAATATGGAAATTACAACCTTGATAGGGATGAAGTGAGACAGTCTCAGCACAATGCACAGCGCTGACATGTTAAGTAGACTATAGTGTTTTCCACCCCTCTTCACAATTTATAACTCCCTATCCTATGTTATTTAATTACTTCCTCATCATGTACATAGCTATTCCTTCCATCTCTCCCCTCCAAGTAAGGTACACTCTGAGTATACTCTGAGTGCTCAACTAGGTAGTATTTACCCTGTTTTGTTGCGGTGACTCACTTGTAGTGTTGCTAAATATCGCAGTATGCTTCTTTCTGGGATGTGGCCTTCACTGTACGTATTTTTTTCTGAATTTTACATTGCTCTTCCTTCAGTTCAGTTTATAAACAGTCTCAGAGGTAATTAGATTGCATATGCGGTCAAAGTTTCAGTGGTTTTAAAAGAGAAGACAGAATCAGTACTGATGACAACTTGTTTATAAAGTTTTCGCTACTATACCTGATGGGTTTTATCCAGTATAATGATTTCACTGCTTTATACTTTTGCATGTGCTTTATCTCCTTGGTTTCTATTTCCTACCTTATTTTTACTTTGTTCATACAGTAGTTTGGCTAAGCTACTTGAACTTCTGTTGGACTTCAGTTTTCATTCCCTGTCTCCTTTTATTCCTCTCTGCTCTTTTCATCTCAGTGTGCATTGTATAGTGCCTCCTTTTACTCAAGATATTCATTCTCTGGAAAAGGAGTTGCCCTGTGAAATGGCACCAACACTTTACAAACCATATCAATTGTAATTATTTTTGAGTTTGGTCTTTTTCATTTTTTGAGTTCCACCAAAAATTAGGAATTAATAGACAGTCTCCTTATTTGACTTCTGAATATTGCCCCAGACTGCATTCACATGTAGTAGTCTTTTTTCTGTGTATAGTCAGTCCTGTTTTCCCTATACAATACCCAAGATAAGCTTATAGTAATATCCTCTGTTTTCTGAGCAATCTTGTCCATTATGCTTCATTAATCTCTTCTTCTGTGTTGATTGCTACATTTTAATTTAAAAAGAAATGTACCAAATCATTTTCCTCTCTCTCAATTCAGTTCCTCCGAAAAAAATAGTGGCACTTCAGCTTTGGGATTTGGGATTTTTTAGAGACTAACTTCTTGCTCACTATTGTAGGTGAAAATGTGATCTTATTCATTGTTTCTGTATGCTCACTAAGGGTTTCATGCTTTGGCACTGGTGCTACATTCTCTGTTAAAAGGCTTTATTTAATCATGGTCTGAAAAACCCAAATGCCTATAGCAAGTTGAAACTTTCCTGGATAAGCAGTATCCTTTGCTACAAAATCCAGTCTTTTTCATAGGTTATTTGGCATGTGAGACATAAAATACTTCTTCCTGCCAACTGCCAGAGGGTTGGGGATGGCAGCTTCAAATTTATTAGATGTCCTACTAGCTTCAGGCTGATAAGCGGATGCCTTGAGATGGGTCCAGGGACAGTATCAAGATAGGAATCCAAATATCCTCCCTTTTCCCAGCAGCGACAGGGCAAAGGAATTGACATCTTATCTAGGTAATGTCCCCATGCAGTGGGACACCCGCCTTTTCTTTTGGGATTTGGGTGGTGTGTTTTCTTTACTCTTTGGCACATCTCCATCCTTTATTTGAGATGGCATTTTTATGGGGACATGGCTCAGATCTGGAGGTAGTGAGTTTTATCCATTGATGTGATCCAACCACCATCAATGCTTTTACCTCTCTATGAAAATTGTTCCATTTAAATTTTGTCTAGAAATTGATGCAGTCTGCGGTGACTCTTTCACATGTGGACGAGCTTAAAGGAAGTCAAGAGAATATCAGTTTAAGCACAAGTTAAGCCTGAACTTAATCTGAATAGTAAGGCATATGAGCTGTAAAATACCCCTGGATCTCTTTTCCACCAATACTCTGTCATTTCCATTTGGTTCCAAGAGATTCTTATTTCATTCTCTTCAGTTAAGACTGCAGTCCAGGCTGTGTAGATAATGGTCAGTGCTGTTCAGTTGCTGACTTAATCTTCTGTCTCTAATTTTGTTTGTTTCTTCATGACATAGTAAAGTTTTGCTGTCTTTCTAGGATCCACATTTTCAAGGAAGCATTTCTTTGGTACTTTTCTAAATAAGTACCCTGGTTCTAGACCACATGCTTTAAGTTTTTCACACTAGTAATTTGTTCTTTTCATAAAAGATAACTGTTATCTCTTTGTCATGTTGTTGCTTTTATCATTTATAATTGCAGAATCTTCTTGTAACATGCTCCCTAAACATATTACCCTTTCTAATACACTGGAAGAACATTGGACTGGGGGGAAAAAACAAACAAACAAACAAACAAAAACCAAAACAAACCAAAACAAAAAAAAACCACCAACCAAACAACATAGGGTAGTTTAAAATAAGGAATCTCTAGATTTTGAGAGATATCTGAAAATTTCTGAAATTACTTCAAATGAATGTTTTTGATTGGAATTTTTTTTTTTTTTTTTTTTTTAAATTAATAAAGTGTAAATGTCCTGATAATCATATTCAGTTGAAGCTTGCCAACTTTAAGTTAAATACTAGGTCAGGTCATTATCTGACACTAGGAAGTGGTGTCTTTGACACTCCCATCTGTTTTGTTACCTAAAATGGTGTTGTTCAAAGACAGTGCTTCTGATCTCATCTCACTATATTGAATTAAAGAAAAGCAAATAAACTAATATAAGCATTCCCTTAGTATCCAGCAGTCTTAAACCCTGTCATCTTGTTTAGATTCTTTTGACACATCCAGCATCCTGATGGATGACTGGTAGTTATTTGCTGACCTTGCAAGCTGACTTCGTTGGGTGCTTTGGAAAGTCATTGCCTGCCTCGAGGCTTAAGGTGGATTTGGTTTCCCTCTGCTGCAGTGGTGTTCCTCTTTCTCTCTCTTCCACCTCTTCCAAATGTCCATGGACCTTTGCTGCTGTTAGTCTGGTCAAGCTTTCAGTGTGCCACTGTGAGCTTTAGGATGAGTTTGAGAGTGCCGTGGCCTGAGTGCCACTGAATTTCTCTGACACCATCATGAAGGATTTAAAATCATGTCAGAAGTCTTAACTCTTCATTTGAAAAAGTAGAGAACCTTTGAAAAAAATTCAAAACTTCAGAATTGTTACTGTTGCTGCTTTAACGTTCTCTGTTTTCTCTTCAGTCTTGCTTTTACCCTATCCTTTTGTCCAGTTAATGATGATCACGCTGTGCCCTTCTACTTTGTTCACCTACCTGAAACAAGGAGAGTCCAGATCACAGAACAATCCATATGACTTTACGTGGGAACAAAAAGGATGTTGTAGAGAGTCCTGAGTGTTTCTGTCCACCCAGTTGTTCACCTGAACCACCATCTGTCAGGTCCCAGGTCTGGTCACAGATCCTAGTTTGGCTGAGGACAGATGTTCTTCTCAATCCATCTGGCTTAAGCTGGGGCATTTTAGAAGAAAGCTTATTCTTCCAGGGACCATTGAGAATTAGTGGAGAGGAGACCACAGAAGTCATGGTGGTCATCTGAAATCTTCTTCACAGACCGCTGCTCCATCATATATGCACCAGATATTGAATGAAACACTGAAATGGAAGCTTCTTTGCTCCTGTCTGTCACAGCAGGAGCCTTTGAATCAGTAGAGGTCTGCGAAAGACATTGATTAATTACAGAGGAATTGAGGGAGCAGCTAGTTAGATAAGAGTAGCATATGTATAAAATAGTCAACAGTCTCCTAAAATGAGAATTATAGGGATGTAGAGATAAAGAGGTGAAGAAAAGAAACAGTTGTGTGACCTTCGTGTCAGCAGCGTGGGCCTGAAGTGCAAGCTTCAGGTCTGAGGATGAGGTTTGGTGTGTTTCAAAGACAGATGGTGAGTGATCAGCACTAATGCTGGTCTGAACTTCCTCAAACTTCTGTTATTCAGGATTATGGCATCTTGATGCTATGTTTAGGATCCTTTGTGTTTATTTGGCATTTGGATGTACCAATGTCCTATAATTATAATTGGCATTTTTTCCTATAGTGAAGAGGTTTAAAGTTCATTTAGTTACTGTATATCTATATATGTCTTTCTTCTCCAGACTCCAGCTTTCTCTCTTTTTTTTTTTTTGTTGTTGTTTTTACATGCTTGCATACGTACATAGGAAAAAAATGTTTGTATAAGTCTGAACAAGTGTAGATAGCATTTGATATGAGACTTAAAAGTGAGTAAATACAATGCAACTGCATGCTTTGAAAGTACTAATCTAGCTTTTATGGACTTTAATTTCATTATATATTTGTATTGAAAATGTGAGTCAGGATTTTTTCTGGGATCTGCTTCACAATTCAGCACTTGCTATTTGATCTTCTTCAGGTTACTTACTCTTTTTGTGCCATAATTTACCTACATCATAATTGTAATTATAATAATCGCCTACTTCATAAAACATTATGGGGCTCATTTACAAGTGATATTCATAAGCTGCTCTGAGAAAGATCCCATAAAAATATAAAGTATAATTACAGTTATAATTTTATTTTAAATGTATGTAGCTTACAAACAATGCTGATTCAAAGTGGTGCAGTAAGGCAGCAATCAGTGAGTGGGCTCCTGCTATACTTGAGGTCAGCGCTTGCTGAGCATGATGTTCCAAGTGGTAGTTTTCCTACTTCTGTCAGAAGTGGTAGGAGATGGTAACACCTAAGCAAGGTACAGTGATCACTGCTCTGTGATATATTGTGCTGAGTAAGATGTAGCAAGACTCACTGAGCTGGGAACTCCACACCCTTTCTCCAGAGACCACAGCTCCCAGGTCCTCCTTCTGGCCAGACCCATCCAAGCCTGTTGTATCCTGGCTTCATCACCCATTCTGCATGATAGAGAACCGAGACCCTAAGGGATATTATTTTGACCTCAGTTATAAGGAAAGGCATGTGTGCTTTTCAAAGTTAGCCAGAGATTCTGCACAGAGAACAACCACTGCTAAGGCCAGACTCTACTTTTATCGTAGCAGGAGTTTCCAGCAGAGCCCCCTGTGTATATACTGAATTGCGTCGGTTTGAAGATAAATCCATGAGTGGACAGAGTGAAATCTCCTTCCAGATTTATTTAATGATTTGCATTTTTATCATAACTCAGCTTGTTCTCTAAAGCATTCTTTTTTTTTTCTTTTTTTTTTTTTTTTTGGCTAGTGATGTGGTGCATGTACATAAGTAAATACTAACCTTAATACTGTATGTTTCTACAGATGAGGATGAGGATGATGATAATATTGAGATAGATACTAATGAGGAGATTCCTGAATGCTCTGTTACTGGAGGTGGAGATGAGCTTACTAACCTAGAAAATGACCTTGATTCAACGGGTAATTTAAATAATGGCTATTTTGTGTTTTTTGCATGACTAACACTCCATCATCATATATAAGTACTGATGTGCTGCTTCTCTCTGTTACAGCTTTATTCCTTTGTGCCTTTTTGGGTCTTTTAAACCCTAAAGCTTATTCTTGTTTAGTTGAAATTTAAAATTGGCAACAAAACCATTATTTCCAACAATGGCAGATTTAAATGTCTCTTGCTGTTTGATGGGGAAGGAGACCCCAGGCCAGATTTGTAAAGCAGAACCATCAGAAATCACCCTTCTGGATTGTCCCAGCAAAGCAAGGTAGGCAGAGGAGCAAGCAATTGCACTGGTGAGTGCAGCTGCCGCTCTCTGCACTGACATCCTGGCCCATCTGCTCAGTGAAGAGAGGCAAACATGTCCCTGTGTCTCCATGTAGGCTTAGTATCCCTCCAGTTCCTTCCTGAGGACCAGTTCATGTATTTATATCTTGTTGCTCCAGTGGGTACACAGAGGTACAAATTTGAACAGAATTAGTGGTATTTACAAAATTCAAGTAATAGATTTTTAATAATAGATTTTAAAAGCATTTATATTTTTGTAGGAATGCTTGTATAATTGTAACACATGCTGGTCAAGTAATAATAAATCACAGTAGTGGTATTTACCCTTTCAAAAATCGTAATCAAACAAAAATGGAGTTGAGGTTCCTCCACAGATGATAAATACGTCAGGATCTTACAAAGGGGAGATGCTTGTTTAAAAAGGCACTCAATCTTCAAAGATGCAGCGGTAATTGCCCCTCAGTAAGGGGCTCCTCTGCTTACAGAGAGCTGCTGAAGGAGTTAGTTCTCTGTACATGTCTGCCTGTTACCAACAGCCCTGGGGAGTGCCCAGGGTCTCTGTAGTGTGTGGTGAGCTTCTCTGCCAGGGCGTTGCTGCTCCCTACAAGTTAGCTCAAGCCCGAAGCACAGCAAGCACAGGACAGCATTGGGGGAGGGGTGGGGGGGTGGGAGACAGTACAATAGAGAACTTACAGCATCCTCTGACTTGGTTCTGCCCATGCCAACTGGACCCAAGTGTGTAACCCATAGTATATTAAATCAAAACACTGCATTTAGTGTTTGCCCTTTGTAAATGAAACCAACAGTGGTGTGTATATAGCACTTCTGTTCCAGTCTTTTTTGAATGTGAAAGATTTGACTCATGTCCTTTATTTTTTTTTTTTTTTTAATTTGAGGATTTCCAAACACATAAAAAAAAATATTTAGTGCATCCAGCATTTGAATTAAGCTGATTTAGAGTAGAATACTATCAAATTTTGGTTCATTTTAGGAAAAATAGAAAATAAGTAAATGGATATTCATTTCATATAGCCCCAGTGACTTACTAACAATTTCTGTGGGCCTTTTTTCTTGAGAGGTACCTTTGCAGGGATACAAACCCACTACCCAATTGTTCTTCTCCACCATGGAAGACATTCTGGCAAAAACCTGGGAGATCATTTTGCAGTTCATTCTGCAGAGTAGCCAGAGCTACAAACAAGTAGGGAAGAGGATGAGCAGTAATGCAGAAAGCAGCCTAGTGCTGTGATAGAAATCAGTGTACACAGATTTCAGTAGGACTCTGACAATTCATACCAGGTTCCAGTGAAGGCTGAATCTCTTTGGAGCACCTAAGTGCAAAAGTGCAAGGGACATTTCACATTTGGAATCATTATTGACCATCTTAATTAATTTGTCCCCTGATGAATTTTAGTCTTTCCCATCTGTCTCAAGAAGAGAAAACTTTTTTTTTCATTTTTACTGCCATTTGTTGTTTTTAAATATTGCATCTATCTGTATTTGTCAGTACTGCTACAGTAACACTGCTGTGAATGATAAAATGTGAACCTCTTATATCGTAGTTACTACATGATGTTTATGTATAAACCCACAAAAATGTGCATGTACTTACATGTGAGCTTCAATTAAGGACACCCTGACTGGGTGTGCCAGAGGAAAGGGAAACTATCCCTCGTCATAACCCAGGCCATTGCTGCTGGAGGCAGGCATCAATTGATTACCAGTATGCCAAAAATATTGTGGCTAATATAAATCGTAGTGCTCCAAACTTTCGAAGGAGCCATGCAGCAAAACAGTCATGGCTCCACATCCCACACCACCTAGAAGTCACCAGACTGCAGGGAAAAACTCTGGCTGTGCCTACAGAAAAAGATAGAAAACCTATTCTCTGCTTTTGACCGCTGGGCTTCTGCACCAGTGTTATTCTGCTTTCCTACCCAGGGTTAGCTCCATAGATAGATCTGTGCTGTGGTTTGTTATTAACACCTTTCTCCTTATTATGTGTGTATGTGTGTGTGTAGGTATGTTAGAAATTCATATAGTCAACGGTCATGTACAGAATGAGCATTATTGGGAGGTAAAATTCTCAACTCTAATTTCTTTGGGCTCTGATCCAAGTTGCTAAAACTGATGAAAACCATTCTGGGGCTTCAGCAGACTTTGACTCTGTCCCTTTGATGCAGTTACGAAGCATTTTACGTCTCTCATGGCTTCAGCATATTCTATAAATCATAGTAAAACATTACTAGAAAGCTGTCTCTTTTGATACTGAAATTTTAATGTTGAGAAGCTGTGCCAAAGAGCTCGAGGATGAATTAGTAGTTCATAAACTTGAGGGGTTATCAGTACTTAGAATACGTGATAAATTGTTATACGTCATCTTAGAATAAATGGCTCTTTAAGTGTGTTTTTATACCAAAGTATAGGTATGTACAGGTTGGGAGTAACTTAAAGTAAACATTGTCTACTTTCCCTTTTTTAATTTACTGTGTTCAAGCACGTTTACATGTTCAGCTGAGTGCTACATATATTTTTTGACAGAACTTGGCCATTATCTGTGTACATTGCACAAATATAAACCAATCCGAGTTGCAGAAAAAAAAATAATTGTCCTTCAAGTTTTTACTTTCTTAGTTTGAAATTATAACAAAGTGAATGAAATCTACCTTTTAAATTGCTACATTGTTGTAGCGACTCTGCATTTAAATGCATCTCACTCTGTTGTATGTGGTATTTGCATATTTAGCAGAACAAAACAGTAAGTTGGTGGATTTGAAGCTGAAGAAGCTCCTAGAAGCTCAGCCACAGGTGGCAAATTCACTCTCCAGTGCTGCTCAGAAAGCTGTAACTGATAGCTCAGAGGAAGACATTAAGGTAAGTTTTTATTAATGCTTTTGTTTCAGTACCTGTGTGTTCTGATTTCGGGTTTGTACTTTGTGAGAAGGGAAATGATTTCTTATCAAATCCTTCACAGTAAGAAATGCAGAAAGTCTTCACAGCAGTGCGGTTGCATAGTTTGCAATGTGCTAGGGTTTTTCCTGTTGATTAATCAACACTTTTTTTTTTCTTTTCTTTTCTTTTCTTCCCCCCCCCCTTTTTTTTTTTTTTTTTTAATCTTGATACTTGTCATTGACATAACACTAACAGATATAAGCAGCATCTCAATTCTGACTGCTCAGGTTGTTGCTTAAATCAGAAATGCAGCATGGGCTCTGTCCTGCTGCTGGTGCAATCAGCAGCAAGACTCTCCCTGACTTTAACGGGAGCAGGATTGGACTCTCAGTGATTTCCTTCCCTTCCAAGCCTGACCCTCTGTTTTTTTCTGCATTAAAATTGAGCCGTGGTACACTTTAAAGGCATACATACTTGAGTACTTGACGACGAGTGCTTCTGAGGAAAATAGACATCAGTATGTGGTGTATGCAGTCATTTTGCCTATTCTTAATGTTCACCACTTCTGCATAAAGCACACACCAATCATTTTTCCATTGCATTTTCTTAATTAGACCCCTTGTATTCTTACCCTATTTTTTTTTTTTTAAATAGTCCTTATATGTCATTAATATCCGTATGGCTCTGGGGCACTTCCAGTTGAGTATAACTTTTCACCCACCTGCAGTCTAGGGGGAAAGCACTGCTGACTGAAAGGATTTCCTTCCCCAGATACAGAGATGCTTTGAAGTCCCAAAACAATGACTTTCATTGCTTTTGCCTTACACTGTCGGTTCCTATAAATTGGTGATGAAAGTGTGTGGCAGCAGCAGAGGACTTTCGGTCTCTATCTTTGAACAAAAGGAAGCTTGGATCAAGTCTGATTTTTGCGTTCAATTTAGCTTTCTGCAGTGGATTTAATGCAAAATGAAGCTGGCCCAAGAATAATACAATGGATTGAAAAGGCTAACTGAATTAGTGGGCTTAGAGGAATACATTTGTAAAGTGGCAGAAGTCCCCAGTCATAAAAAGGTTTCTTAAAATGGGATTTACTGGCTAATCACACTGATATTTTAGCATGTTGCCAGGCCTAAAAAATTAGTCATGTTTGTTTATTTTGGTAAAGACTCTAGTTTAGGCTGTCATATGGTTATTGTGCTAATAACAGGAAGCCACCCTTTATTTAACCAGAATCATAACCACCCGATTAGTGCAGCTGAAAAGTCATCTAGGGAGTATGAGCAATACCTTTTTAAGCTTAATTTGACAAATGACACACAGGCTACCTCTTCGGGTAATTTGGTATCACCTAACATGAGCAAAATGGTATTTCTCTTTATAAAAATCTTCTGTGAAGGAGTCAAATATTTTTTTTTAAGGTACTCCCACAAAAGGTGCAACTTAACAGTTTATCTCTGTGTGCATCTTTCTAAGGAAGACCTGGAAAGCAGCATTATAAGAAGTATATGGTGTCCATCTGTTCTCATGGAGCTCTTGGCATTGAGGTGGATTTGGTTTTTAATAAAATGCAGTTTACACGTTTCTAAATGAGGCATTCTGTGTTTGTGGAAAAGGATAAACTGTTACCTTCCCTTGGGGATTGTGTATCCCCGGCCTCCTTGAGGCTAGAGAATAGGCCATTGGAGAACTCCCTCATTACTGATTGTCTCAATGCAGAGGAAGGGCAAAGTCTTGGTAGCTTTTGATAACCAGTTTCAGCATTCAGCAGGCTTAGCTATTAGTCATGCATCTTAGCCTTTCCCTATTTACTTTCAAAACACTTAATAAAAATAATAAAAGATTAGGTATAAAATGAAATATTTGTTTGGTACACAGCACCTCGGTATCTGCAGTTTCCACACACTGCGGTGGTTCAGTCTTCTGGGATATTTCGTGTTGATAGAATCATTTGAATTTGTTACCAGTATTAACATAGGAAGCCTTGGAAAAGATAATTGTAGTTTCCTTAGCTGTAAAGGGCTTACTTACAAATCTGGCTTTGGAAAGTTATAGCTGATGAAATGCAGTTCAGTGGGGTAGTATTATAATCCTACCTTTTAGCCTTCATCCAGCATTAGTGGTTTATCTCAATGGGCATAAAATTAGAAACTAGTTCTTCTTGTCATACAAGTCTGTGGGACTACAGAAAATGACAGATTTCTTAACCGGGCAGGGAGACAGGCTAAAGGCAACACGCTTTTAAAACGATACAGATCGTGTTCAGGGGTAGAGACGCCGCTACTTGGCAGCAGCGTGTGCAGCGCTTGGCAAATCAAAGTTGCAAAGGAGTGATTTTTCGTTTAAAATCGGCATCGCTGGCAAATGCCGGTCACAATTAATAGGTCTGGCTGTTAAGTGAGTGGAGAGTCCTGCAGGAGGGTGCCCAAATAGCAAAAAGACAGTCATTGCCACCACGCATTAAACAACAAAAAAAAGGAAAAGTTAATCACTCTTCTCCTTTTTTTCTGCAGCTCATACTTTCATCCTATATAAACCGCAGCCTGAGTTGTGAAATCCTCTTTGCAAAAGCTGTGTCCTGTCCCCTCACTGAAAACGTACCTTTCGAATTCTTGTCTTTCCATTTGTAAACAAAAGAAACTGTTGTGTGTCTGTTTTTTTTTCCTAGCAGAATGGAACAGAGGAACATCGTGCTGAGCGATTACAAAAAGCAGCAGAACGGTTTAGAAATCCCGTTGTGTTCAGCAAGGACTCTACCGTCAGAAAAACTCAGCTCCAGTCTTTCAGTCAATACGTGGAGAGCAGACCAGGTAGGAGAAAATATAAAACCTGTTTTCCCATCTTATGATTTAATAATATTTAACAATAAATATATGAAAACCCGATAATGTAAGTCCACATTTCAATACATAAATATCAAGCTTTATAATAATTTTACATGTCTTTCCCCTTTTTTCAAGAGATGAAAAGGCAGAGATCAATACAGGAAGATACAAAGAGAGGAAATGAGGAGAAGGCTGCGATAACTGAGACTCAGAGGAAGCCATCAGAAGATGAAGTGCTTAATGTATATTAATTTTTTGTCTGGTTTCATGATTGCTGATAATTCCAAACTGTATGTGGAAATAGTGCCTTTATTTGTTAAAATGAGATGTTAGGTTTTTTTAGATGTCAATCTCCAGTGCATTCAAAGCAGAGTGAGAGGGGTGCACTGTTGAATTAGTCTGCAGTGTGGTGATAATTGTCAGATAAAAAAAATGAATTTTTCAGAGTTCCACAGCCCCAGCTTCCTTGAGACATTTCCATCAGGGCACTTCCCATAAAGAGATTCCAGTATTGATCTACCGGGAGGATTTTAATTATTACAATAGCAGATACCGCAGAGCTGCAGTTAGAGGGAAGAGTCACATGAGACCTGCTAGAATTTCTCAGCCAACCCATTTTGTTGGCTTGGGTTAATGGGTGTTCAACCTTTCCATTATCCAGATCAGCCGTGAATTACTAGCTGAATGATGTTTGCATTAATATAATATATATGGTAATTTCTTCACTTAATTAACGGGGAGGTTCAGCTCAGTAGGGGTATGGGCTGATCATGTGTAAAATTGATTTGTGAGGGAAATATTTGATAGACCGCAGGGAAAAAGCTGGTTTTGATGGACAGCTGCGGGACAGAAGCAGGAAGAACAAGTTTTAACCTGATTTTTTTTTTTTTTTTGTCAGAAAACACAACACAGCCTTTGATGGTGGTCGTTTGTTGCTTTCCATAATTTATCTAACCACATTTGTTGTTTTTACTGAAGCAATCTAGAACTGAGTAGGGATTTTTGTACCACTGCTGTATCTACACCAAAATGTAAAACTTTTTACGAGCCAGAGTTATTTTTAGCCCTGTTGTACTTTTGCAGAGCTGAACAGATCTGGCACAGTTAAGTTCACATTATATATGCAGATGATACACATGAACTCTTGGGATATTTCAGCCTGACACAGCATTTCTTTTCATCTTCTAATAACAATTGTTAACAATTATACATGCTGACATTAGGGAAGTTTTCATACGATTTTCAGTTAATTATAGTTGATGAAAGGCAATATATTGCACATCATCTCAACTCTCTGGACTGATTGGAGTTTTTTTCCTTCAGGGACTGCTCTCAGGAGTTTTGTTGTTACTGTTTTCCTGACTACACGACAGGTAGAAAAAGCGGTTTCCATTAGAGCTGATACTGTTGGCTGTTGGAAAAAAAGGACCAAATTAATGGGGGCATAATGTGCTTCAATTCAGATACCCCAAATTTCAAAGTTCTGTGCTCGTTACTGGTCCTGATAGCTCAGTCATGCCATTAGCTTTCACTTTGAACATGTCTTTATTTGACATAATATGCTGATGTGATTATTATACCTGTTGCCTGAATATGAAATGGAATTGATTAATTTAGGCACATTTACGAGAAAGAATAGATAATGTTTGGTGAAGTATCTGAGACCCTCACGCAACAACAAGTTAGCCTCTAGTAGGGAAAAAAGCCTCATTTAAAAAGCCCTGTATGTTTTTCTGTTCCCAACGGACAGTGATTTTAGTTGCATCCTTTATATTCCTCACATCTGCAGATGAAAAAATAAATTGTTTTGCCAGTTGTTTGTTGGGATTTTTTGGTTTTGTTTTTTCCCCCAGTTTAATCCATTCTCCAAGGCTCTGGGACAGGCATAGGAAGAAAGAGGAAGAACTGGGTGGGATTACTTGGAAGGAGCAATATTTTTTTCCTAACACACAAAAATGTGCTTCAATAATGATATTTCAGCACTGGATACATACAGCCTGCGATAACTCAATACAAACAGAACACTGGGGAAAAGTTGTTGAGCCATCTGAGAATAACTGCTCTTGGTCTCCTAGCGAGACAAACCACTTTGGAAATATTTGGAGATTTGTGCGGTCACTGCTGAGAAGTTAGAGGGTACAAGAGGCAAAAATGACTCGTTAGTGTTTCCACAGCTTTTTTGGTAAGGTTCAATGTGATTTATCAACTTGGCATCCTAGGGCTGCCTCCTGGCCAGGCATGAGCCAGCGCAAAGGCAGGACAGCTCAAGTTAGTCCCTGTGCACCTGAGTATCTGCTCAGTGCTGTTTGTCACTGCTTCTCAGGATAAGAATCACAGTTAGAATGATTAGTGGTATTTTTACCAGAGAGACATGTTAGCTCAGACTGGTGAGCCTTGGCATTACAGTTGACCCAGAGGAGCCAGGGAGCTTCTTTTAAGTTTGGTTTTAATCTCAAAAACCCACTTTTTAATTGTCATTAGAGACTCTCATGCTAGTTCTTCTAGACCCTAAAGTTAGCGTTTTAAAATTGAATAAGACCTGAATGAAGTAGAAATGGCATGTTAAATAGTGCTTTATTTGGATTACGTTTCCTTTCATTATGCTTTGTTACAGCAGCTTTTATGTACTTAGAAATAAATTAGAGGAATTTCAAAAAGCCAGCCAGGTAGTAAAAAAACTGCAAAATCAAATGTTCCCTAAAGAAAAAGCAATGTGTTTTTAATAAACAAATAAGAACATTTGGCAAAATTGTAAAGTTTATGAAATGTAAGTGTTAGCTTTTTGGTAGCGAGCATGATATTTGGTTGTTTAGGTAAGTGCCTTACTAAGTGTTTGTGGAAAGGAAAAATGCAACTTACAAGTGATGTTTTTTCTTCTTGTTTGTTCTCTTTAACAGAAAGGGTTCAAAGACACCAGTCAGTATGTTGTAGGAGAATTGGCAGCACTAGAGAATGAGCAAAAGCAAATTGACACCCGTGCCGCGCTGGTGGAGAAGCGCCTTCGCTATCTCATGGACACAGGTACGGTGCCCAATTACACTGTAAACAGTTTTGGCAAATTGAGCGTTCACAAACTCTTATAGAGTTTTGGAAGTGTGAATCTTTGAAGCCTGAATGTTCAGCAAAACTGCCTTGAAAATAAAAAGGCTGCGATTTGCAGCCACCTCTCTGGGCCCTGGTGATAAGAGTGCCTTCATGGGAAGTGATAACTTGCCCTGATACCGTGTGAGCCAGCACTATTGAACAGTGTGCTCATCCATGCAGAGTTGGAATACACATCTGTGCCTCATTGATATGCCACTGCTAAAAAAAAAAAAAAAAAAAAAAAAAAAAAAAAAAAAAAAAAAAAAAAATTTTCACTGGTTTCCTGATTAAAGGGGGAAAAAAAAAAATTGGGCCACCAAAACCAATTTACTACAAGAAAAAAGGCAC
>JANHGN010023894.1:30074-40352 GCA_024605025.1 Megaceryle maxima | reverse complement strand
GTGGAGCAGACCATTTTAAAAGGTGGCTCACCCCAACACAAGGGGAATAAACATACGGTCCTCACTTTTATGACACTGCAAAAAAAAAAAAAAAAAAAAAAAAAAAAAAAAAAAAAAAAAGTAAGATCTTCACTGTTCTACTGATTCAGTGGGGAAAAAAAAAGATTTGGCCAGCTAAAGCCATGTACTGCATGAAACAGAGCACAGTACATGGGGGAAGGCTCCATTGACTAGATCACTGAAATTTGAGAATACTATCTGGTTACTGATGCTCCACAATTATTTATTTTTATTTATTTATTTATTTTCAGGAGAGCGGGCTTTAAAAGTCTGTAATACCTGGTGTTGTAGGTGCAGTTGAAAGGATTAAAGTATATGAGTGATTTTTTGTTAAAAGTGTGATGGTTGTGATTTCTGCAATGAACATGAGATGGTTATTAAGTGTTGATGGTCATCAGAGATGGAGCGGTTTAACCGCATCAGTTGGAAATAAAGGGTGCTTTGATATTTCAAAAATAAATATATCATAGGTCCAAAAATTTGTCCTTCCTGGCCCTTGGGGAATAAAGTTAGTTGGCCCAAATTACTTTGTGGATAATTGTCTTTATACGTTATATCTAATGTCTGAAGCTTGAAGCCTATCTTTAGCTGAAATAACATATTTTAAAGTATATTTGAATCCGGTGTTATGGTTTGAAATGCAGATGAATAGACTTCAAGTTAAAGTTCAGTGCTTTGAAGGGAACTTGCCGAATGCATCCAAATATTAGGGTGTTTTTTCAAATGTCTTTACTTCCTTGTGTGCTCAGGTGATTTGACTTTTTAAAATAGTTGTACAATACCATGTAACTCAGAAACTATTTCCATCCTGGATGAATGCTTGTTTGGTAGATTTTCACCTGTTATGTTCTTTTGAAATACTTTTTCAAATTCATTACATGACCTCTAGTCATTTATCTAGAGAAAATGTGTGTGTATTATCGTGCACTTTCTTGTGTACTTTGTTATATTTGTGAAACACATGTTCTGCACAAAAGAGGCAGTACAATGTTTCACAGGTTTTATATGAACTTCAAATACAGTCCCTAGATATATATGAAGTCATCAGCATAGCACTTGGTGATTTTTAAAACTCTTAATACCCATGTTATTATTTGATTTATGCAATTTATTCTATTTTAGAAGTGATTTCTTAAATTTCTTATATTTTTTAATTTCTTGTATTTTGAAATATGACAAGTTACTGCATTTTTTTGTGTCATATACACGATGAGATGATGTTTCTTTTAAGTATCCTACATAAAAAGGGGTGTTTAGCACACAGCTAGAGTGGCTTAACTGTAAGGGTTGTAACAGGAATACTAATGAATGCCCATCACTTCTTTTACTGGGGATAAGGGGACAAGTGGTGAAACCATAATAAAAAAGTTACTTTTATATTCTGGATCATTTCCTAAGCATTCCAGATTTAACTTAAAGCAGATGATTTGACGAGTCCCTGATGAAGATCCTGTTTATGGTCTCAGCTTAAAAATGTGATTTAGGAGAAAACATGTGAAAAGTGAAGTTCCTTACATACAGTTAACTTTATAGCCTTGGAAGCAGGAATTTTCAAACTTCTCTAACTATGATTCAAATTTTAACAGAGAGCCTTTCTCGTGTACCATCTCCCTTGCCAATCAATATCCCATATGTCGTCAGACAACATCCCTGTGGCACCAACTACAGTTGCTTACTTAGAAAGTACTATTAGGACTTTGGCTGGGTTTTTTAACAGTCCTTACTGTGATATGGTAGTGGAAAAAAATCTGAACATCTCTTTTAGCTATGCCTTTAAAATGCTGTTGTGGTCAGCTCTGTTTCTGTGCCCCATGTGCACTCCCTTTCCACCAGCTACTCATCTGCCTCACTTAACCAGCAGACTCTCCTCCTGCCTGATCCTTCTCTGTCCCTCTCTGGTACCTACTGCAGTTGCACCAGAGGATCTGCTCTACCTCATCTCTTTAGTGGCTCTCTTTGTCAGGACGTCACTTGTTTTTCTTCCCTACCTCTCTTCAGGAAATAATTCCCAATACAGACAAATAAGCAGCTCATGCCTCTGTCTTAGTCCCAGCTTCTTCTGTGAGGGGCTCGGCTGCTTCACCCAAGTGTCTGACCATCTGAGAGAGAAATCTGGAAACAAAAAAGATGAGTCAACACCATATGACTGGCCAGTTTGCCACAGACCACCAAGTGGGCTGTAAATCCAAGTCTGAAGGAAGAAAGTAACCACAGCCTGATGGCTAGAAAAGCCCTGAAGGGCTGTTGATGATGATCTTGGGGTTTTGCAAATACCCCCCTAGGTGTTGGTACATACCAGAAAGATGAGAAACATGAAGTGCTGCCAGCTCTCAAGAGGTGTGCTGAAAAGTCCTTTTCAATACTTGGGTTTTCTGAAAATGCAGGCTTTAAGAAACACGAGGTCACATGGGTAGGCATAGCTGAAAGATCCTGAAAACACAATATGAAGGAAAAGAACCACAAATTAGTTGGATTTGTAATTAACATTCTCTTTTAAGCATATCTCTTCCATAATTTTTTACTGTTTGGGATTGTGAAGCAAGTAAGAGTCTCTGCTGACCTTATCCTCAACAGCTGAATCAGAGTGCCATGTTTGTACAACTGTGTGGGGAAGGGCTTACACTGAATTGTCCTAATGAATATTTGCAGGATGATTGTCCCCATCAGCATAGAAGCACATTTTGTATTGGGGTTTCCAGCTTTGTTTCCACATGTGCCAAAACTATACAAGATAAATGGAACAACTAGGAGATTCAGTCATCACCTTGAAATTAAATTTAAGAAGGTAGAGCATGGTCTCCTCATCCCTGTTGTGTCTGCTGGGAACTGGACTATCTTTTACTTCTCCACTGTGCTTGGCCCTGTGCTTTATTAGACTTTTACTGGGAAGAAAGCTCTCTCTCCCTTCTCATCCTCCTCCAGCACAAAACTGGGGGTGTTTTCTTTCCAGTGGGGAGACTCTTTGCCACCTGGCAGCTCTTCATCTTCTGAGTTTGAGAGTCCTTTTTGTTGCTCAGCCAGGAGGGATTGTTTCAGGCTGCAGCTTGCATATCTATTCTGACTACATTAATTTCACAGGAAAACACTCCTGCTCCTATGTATCAAGGCATTAAAAGAGGTAGGAATTTCCCTACTACAGGCTAGTGGTAAGACCACAAAGGTATAGTGACTAAGCTCTGGGCAGTGCAGGCTTTGGTAAAGGTAGCAGAATTAATAGCTTTCACCAAAAGGGAAGCAGCTCTAAATGTAGACAGTGTATGTATGTTCCTGGTTAGATTCCAGCTCATGGCACTCTTTGACTTTGTTAGATGCTCCACTTAATTTTTAGTGAAGGTTTCTGACACTTATGATTGCAGATAAAGGTTTGAAAATGCCACCCTAGCTTTACTAGGGTGACAGTGGCTGTGGGTAGCTGCAAGGAGTGGATCTTGGAGGTTCACTCCCTGTCTGCCATGGACCCGGAGGAGACGAGTCCCTGGCATGATGCTCTCTAGTCAAAATACTTAGGATGCAACCTGGGTTGCAGAGGGATGCCTTCCACTGCTGCCCTTGCATCTTATGCCCTGCATTGGGAAAAAGGGCATCTAATGGAAATGCGACTGTAGGAAGAAAGCCCATGTCCTCATCTGCATATGCGTTGCCATTTTCCAGCCCTACAAAACAGCCTTTCTAGCTGGGGAAGCCAAGTTTCTGGCTCTTGGCCAAAGAGGAGCTGATATTTCCAGAGTTCATCAGCCAGGCAAAGAGCTTGGAACTGACTAAATCTTTTCATTTCCAGTGCCAGCTGCTCATGATTTGACTAGAAGCATGTTTCTAAGATGTGTGAAAAAATAAAAGTTATTAAAATTCCCAGGTTGCTGATTTCCATTTGAATCTGAATAGTCACACTTTTATTAATATCCAGTAATTTATGTCACTGGTGGCGTAACCTCAGTCCTTGGTCTTTGCACTTAAAATGAAAATGTAATCTCACCTTGTTCCAGTGCAATGTAGTTTACTGTACTTTACATTGCAAAACTGTGACAGGGAATCAGTGCTTCAATGCCTTGAACTCCATAGAATGAGCTGATGGTACATTTGTTATCACGTTTTGGATATGTGCAAGAGTTACCTATGTAGAAGGAGTTTTGCAACGCGCTATATTGCTATATGAAACAGTCATGGAAAGTTTGGTGGGTGCAAGTGTTTAGAGAAAACGTGGTGCAGAGGTTCAAGTACATGCAGTCAGTTGTATAACTGTGTATAAAAATCATATAATTTAATATCGTTGGTTTCCTTTCTTCCTCTGTTATAGTAGTTTGACATTAAACAGTGTCAGGGGTAGGATTATCTTGCTTTCTTCAGGATTGTACTTACCCATGTTGTGCCTAACCTGTTATGGATAAAATAGTTTTGTCTCTACTTCTGACAGTGTCCTTTTCCACTGCAAATTCTTCTGTCATTGTAATATAAGGTGTCTATCATCTTGATATCCACATGCCAATTAAAATGCCGAATCACCACATAATACAATTAAAATAAAAAACAAAGAACCTAGTTTACAAATCTCTAATCTAAATTTAACTCTTTTTCAGTTTCTATTTCTTCACTAATTGCAAAAACAACTATTTGGGAAAAAAAATGCAGCTATCTGATATTTTGTTATCTGACCACAGGGTACAAATGCTTTTAATTGTTTTTCTGATTAACTACAAGCTCCCAAATTCAAGTAGAAGCATATTTGTATTTTCCATATGAGATCCTGTACCTTACCAATGGATGAGCCTGTTTGTGGTACTGTATAAGGATTAATGAAATACTAAAAAAAAACCCCTCCGCTGCTGCTGATTGACCACTGATGGTAAATGTAATTGAATTAGCAGTGTACTAAAATAAACATAGACAAAATAAATATAGACAAGAAAATCTGGTGAAAGCTTCTGTAATGTTTTTTATTAATAGGCATACAGAATTCTTCACATTTTTTATTACGTTGTCCCTAGATGAATTCAAAGTAATTGGGGTGGTTAATTTTATTTACACAGAGCCGTTCACAGCGCATTAAATAATAGAGATAATTGAACAAGAATTGTCAAGTGTGTACTGATATCAGACATATTACAGAAGGGAATGTGCATAAAACTTCATTTCTATGCAGCCATTGTTTATGGTAATTAAGTACACAGATTTATCCCTTGGTTGCCTTCCAAGCTTATGGCAACTGCTATTGTTGTGCTCCATTAATATGTAATCAGGAAATAGTTTAATTTTCTAATCTGCAGTTTGAGAATTCACTTTCTAACAACTCTTAATTACTGCATTGCCCTAATGATGCTCATGGTTAGGAAAACTGAACCAATAAACTCCGTGGAAGAAGCCAGAGGGGATTATACTTCCAGAGGTGGTGCTTACTTAATAAACTTGTTATGCCTTCACCAGAGGGAGCTCAGTGTCCTTCAAAAGCAACTAATTTTATATTTCAGATTTGTACATACCCACAGTGCGAAGAGTTAACATATGGTGTGCAGCGGGGGTGGCTGTAAATTTGATTCACTAGAGAATCAGATAAGCGATACTATCACCATTTTGGTATTTTTCCTACTGTATGCTAATTGTAGAGTTTAATTGCACAGGAAGTAATGCAGGTGGTTTAATCTATTGTTTTAAGCTGTCCTCATGGGTTTATTTTTGTCAGGTTTGTTTTCTTTCATTAGCCACATTAGCTAAATGCAGTATCATAAAATCTTGCATGGGCAAATAAGCTCTGTATATTGACAGCTATCTTATATTAGCTGTTTTCAGAGTGAATCTTAAACAGTAAAGGGTTTTTTTTAATCACTGCCATTCTCTAATGGCCCATCGTTCACCTTGATTGTGATTTCCATGGTGGTCTGCTACCTAGTACAACTCTAAGGACAACCCTGAAGCTATTCTGGGTTTGTGGTGCTGCTCTAAGATGAGAATCAAGCCACTGAGATCTTGCAGTCTTTTTGTGCTAACCCTACCCAGAAAAGTCCGATCCTCTAAATGAGAAGATCCAAAAAAAAGGAGATTTAAAGTCTGCTGAGGTTTACTGTTGCTGTAGGGTCTAATATGTTTTGGTGCAGGTAGTCCTATGGGGTGGATCTTGACAAGCTCTGCCTTTTTAATTGCAATTACTGTGGCATGAGAGTCTTATACACACGTTTTTCTTCTGGGTTTGGGATGTTGGAGTTTTGGGGTTTTTTGCAGCTCATACCCCATTTCAACACTGCAGGTGCTCAAAATGGGGCAGGATTGCCATCTCCCAAGTCACTATTTCACCTCTCCTTTTTCAGTGCATAAGCTTTCTTGTCAATAGGACTAATTACACGGTGAAGCAAACAACAAACATTAGAAACCCTGTAAACACATATGTTGTGTCACTGCAAATTAACTCTTACCAATCGAAAAAGCAGCATACGCTTTGTTGCCACATGTGAAAGGAAAGTCACATGTATTAATTAGTTAGCATTTTACACGGCTTTGAAGATATAAAGGATTGAGGTTGTAAGAGGGAAACATTTGAATTTATTAATAGAAATGGAAAAAGGTTGACCTAAAAAAGTACAGGCACAAAAGACGGTTTAGTTGATTTAGTTTCTTGTAACAGAAGGAAATTTTCACTTCTCATATTAAACTCATCCCAGGATGAGTTTGTATTCAGTCTTTTTGCCATAATATTTCTAACTGTCCTTTGGCATTGTCCAGTGTCAGGGCACTAAAATTTGGGTCCCGGGAAATGTGGTTTTCCTTTTGGAAGTATAAAATAATACGGATGTATGCAAAATATATTAAAGGGATAGCATTTCTGTACAACATACATCACGATATGGACATATATGCTATGTCTTACTTTAATAGCAGTCTAGGGCACATATACAATAGTATGTTACAGTCCCCGAGTGCATATTTAATTAAACCATACAAGTTGTCTAACATCAGATAATCAAAAATAATGCATGTTTCTGACTGTTATACTATTTGAGGCATAAGTTACACAGCTTCTTTATATCAAAGCACATATACAAAAGAGAGGGGAGACAAAAGACATGGGGCTATTAGTTAGCAAAGAGCCTGGGCTGCCAGTGTGAGGACCACAGTTTCCCTCTATCTTCCTCTCCATCTTCAACATAGTCAACAGCTGTGGTGAGCCTATGCCTTACAGCTATATTATCCAGAAGCCAGGTCTAGAATAAATTTTTTTTTTCTTGGGAGGCAGCAGTATCTGTCTGGTTCTTTGGACAGCTTCAGGGCTGGCTGACTGACACCATTGTTAACCGTGCTCGTGGCTGTGAAACTGGTTTTTGGAACCGTCTCAGGGTCAAGTTGCCAGTAAACTGTCTAGGTTGCTTTGTGTTCCAGGATGCTATGCTTTGCTTTTTTTTTCTTTCTTTCTTTTCTCTCTTTCTCTTTTTCTCTCTTTCTCTCTCTCTTTCTCTCTCTCTCTTTTTTTCTCTCTCTCTCTTTTTTTCTCTCTCTCTCTCTTTCTCTCTCTCTCTCTCTCTTTCTCTCTCCTATTTCAATGATGAAGAATCACTGAATTGCTGTCAGGTTAACAGAATACGTCTCCATGCATATTGCTTGTGATTATAATGCATAAGGGTGGCTTGTTTTGGATATTCCTGTGTCCTACTGTATTGCTTCAAAGGATAGGTCATCGACTGATTAGTAACCTCTTTGCATAATTTCCCCTTGTGAACTCGTTCAAGAGTGAATTTTCTACCTATGCTGTTGCATTAAAATCTGCATAGAAAGACAAAAAGAACTTCTACCAGAACAATCCATTATGCCCAGAGATAAAGCATGCATTCATGGGGCTGAAAATGGAAGCAAATAGATAAATATGTCCATATTGTCAGGACTTCTTTTCCCTGCCCTAGACAAAAACAAAGGTGCAGATGAGACTGTTTGATCGCTGCACCGCAGCTCAGACTTTCTTGGGACACTCGTTCACAACTATACTCACAGAAATGGCTTTCAGTTTTTCAACCTGGGAGATAAGTTTATCTGTTAGTTTCCCAGTAAGTAGAAGTATGAAATAGAGAGTTGGCATTCAAAATGTTGCAACAAAGTGTGTGCATTCAGAAAAATACATTTACCATTATGTGTGGAATGACTCGGAAATACTGCTGTGGCCCAGGCCTTTAATGTGTACATAAAGGGCCAAATCCTGAAATGGTAGCTTGCTTTAAATAAATGAAATTACCTCGGTTTTAGAGCAGAAGGAGATCTAATCTTACGCTCCCAGTTTTCATTCATAACAGAGCTTCCAACCTAAAGCACATGGGGACGCTTCCAGGCAGAGGGCTTTTGTACTAGGTGGTGAAGTATGGGCTGAGAGCAGACCTCCAATGTAAGCTCTTTTGCAGTTGGTATATCTTGCCTTCTAATAAATACACTGCACCTGTACAGGCAGCTTTCTCTTAGGGAATGGATATCCTGAAGTAGGGCTGTATGGCTATACACTATGCGCCTCCATAAGGTTAGTGATAGTAAACATTCAAAAGTAGTATCTGTGCCTCCTGTTTTCCCTACAACCAAAATGTTTCACCTTTGTGAATTTAAATATTATTTCTACTTAGAAGTCAAACTGCTCATCATCACCCTAGTTTGACTAAAGATTTAAGCTGAAGTACGTGAGCAGCATAGAATACATTTCTTGCTCAGAAACACAAACAGCTAGCCAGGCTCTAAGTATATTATCAGGCAAGTTCTTTCAGAAACGTATTGCTAAAGAAGCTTAACATTAATTATTGTAACTTTGGGAAGATTACATCCACACTAGCCTTGTAAGAAGCAGCATACACTTCTTGACCTCCAATGCTAGAGCTTTAAGACACAAGAATGGCATTTTACCAACTTTAATGGGATAACCAGTATTAATCTTTCAGCAGTAAGGGAAGAAAAAGTGTTTAGAGTATAATACCCTTCTGAGTTCTGATAGAGGCTGCCTGTCGTGTGTACTGCAATCATAATTCATTTGTTTCTCTCTCTTGTTTTGGTTTTGTTTTCTTAATTATTTAAGGAGAAAATCGTACTGGATTTTTTTTTTTTTTAAACTAACCAATTTACATATTGGCTTCTAGCCCCAGACGTTCTTTCTGTTTCAATGCCAACTTTTTTATGTGGTCTCTGTTTTTAAAATTTCTTGCCAGCAATATTTGTGAGAGCTCTGCTGTATGTCTAGTAAAGAAAAGCACGAGAAGTTGTAATTGCCAAGTTGCAGACCTTCCAAAATTAATGGATTTCCTTCACTTCAGTTGAATACACGGTCTGCAAAGTATAGAGAAAAAGATGTACAGTGTGAACAAGAGCTAATATTCCCCTATTGTAGCTGTACTCCTTGGGAAACACCGTAGTGCCTGCCTATTCTGAGGTCACTTATTTACCTTTTGTAAATATGAAGTAAAAGTTATAGTTTCACAAGGCTTCCTTAATTAAAAATTACGTTGATGCTGATGCGTTTCTCGTAGAATTCATAATGATCCACTCCCAAATGAAGAAAATGCAGCAGGATTTCAAGCACATCTCTATTTACATAGTTCAGCGCATGAGATTGCTGGATTATGATTAATTTTAATAGCTACATTAAAAAATACATCTAACATCATTCTTAATTAGAATAATCTCTAAAGCCAGTTAAATGTTTCAGAAGACAAACAGTTTAATTAGCTAACCTACAGAGGCTCCCCTCCCCCAAATGTGCAGTAGTGTTAGGCTTGGTGTTAGCCTTTCAAGCAGTCTTAAACAATCGGATGAAAAGGGATTTTAGGAAGATTAGAGGACGGGATGCTTTAGACGTTGTCCGTTAATCATGAGATATGCACCATCTACAAAGTTTCACAAAGAAATGAGAATTTAAATAAAATTTACTTTGGTTATCTAGTTAGCATGAATTACAAGCCATAACATCCAGTGATAAGACTATTTAATAAATGTATTCGTTTAATTGTCGATATGAGCAAAAGTACATGCTGGGGTGTAGTAGCAAGTGATATACCAGATTAACATTCTGAAAGGGACAATGCTTTTTTTCCCAGAAACCAGGTCTTTGTTGAACTATCCCAGGGTGCCACTAGATTTTTTTTTTTTTTTAAGGGATTCAAACTAAAACTTCAAATAGAATTGTTAGAGTTGGATCTTCATTTTCTCTCCTACCCATCTTCAAAGAATTCTGGAAAAGATCTGGGATATTTTTTTAGCTTGGTTTCTTTTTTT
>JANHGN010023894.1:10576-25209 GCA_024605025.1 Megaceryle maxima | reverse complement strand
TACCAGAGTAATAATTTCTTTAGGTCTTCTAAGAGGTAATTCATTATTTACATAATTCTGGAGCATAAACCCATCTTTTCTTCAAGAGGCTCTGAAATAGAATTGGGGATCTTATGCGGTGAAAGAGTCTCTTTTGAATTCTAATCAAATGGATCTGTCTCAAACTCATTTCTAGTTTATTGTAAACAGTGGAATTTAAATTAATTTCTTCTTATCTTGTCTTTTGAAGAAAACTAGCAACATGTTTAAAAGGGTTTTTTTTTTTTTTTTAAATGCAGCTCAGAGTTTATTTTATTTGGGGGTTTTTGTTCTTTCTTTAAAATTTTATAAACCAGGTGTAGGTTAGGATGGGTTTTGACAGCCAGATGACATTTATGCATTAACATAGGTGATTATGAAATAAACAAGAAAACTCAAAAACCAAACAAAGAAAAAAAAAACCCACAACTTTTTGACTTGAACTCAAATGATACTATATAGGCTGAATGTGCAGGCAAGGTTCCCACAATGCACTGTGAAAACCTAGGCTAACAACCACCCCGCTGCGTTGAAAACCCCCAAAAAAGACAAAAGCACAATGAAATAGAAAGCTTACCACCGGTAGCTTTCAAAACGACAAACTAGGCAAACTATACATCTCCACCACTCCAATTTTGTCAGAATGCTAATGAGCTTGCTCTGATCTTTACTCGGCTTCCCGTGTTTTCTACATCTTCAAGGACCACATGGCGCTAGCAAAATAAAGACAACTAAATGAGAATTTCGAATGCTTTTTGTGTTAGGACCTGGTGCCTTTCAGTTGACGCACTCGTTGAATATTCTTAACTTAAAAGCGTACAACAGGGGGCTGGGTATGAACTTTTTAGCAGGGGAAATTTGTACAAAAGTAAATGAGTGTGATGAGGAAAATATGAGAAAAATTTCTGATTAATTTCCACTCTATAATATCAATGACACCTTCAGCCCCTCTCATACTCCTCTAACAAGAGATGCTGATAAAAGATGAATGATTCTGTGTTGTTCACAGTGAATGTTTAGTGGTTTTTTAATAGCGGCATTCTACATAAAAGGCACCAGGAAGTACTCTGCATTAGCAGTTGAGATCACTAGTTAATAGGATGATGTCTTTTAGCTTTTGTCACAAGATTATTAGAAAGGATGGGTTTCTGTTCTCATCCCGGCATACTTTGGAGTGCTTGTTGAGTACAAGTGCTAAAATACAGGTTTCTCGGTATTGTTTCGCATGCAAAGTAAAAGCCCTTTTAATGCAACACCTTTTACTTTTATTTTACCAGGTGATTTTTGTCATTGATCTCTTATCTGCCCCCTTTAGCTGTATTAATCACTTGGAGTGGTCTGCTTCTCAGTGGGGGCTTGATGATGTATATGTGTATAGATTCACTATCAAAAATAAATCCCTTCTATGCTCTGCACTTTCACAAACCTGATTATCGAGCTGTATTTACCAGTCTGTATTATACCATCTTGAATGCTTCTTACTGGAGTCGTTTAGTCTGCAATACAGATTTGCACTGGAGGAGGGAGGGGTAAACTAGGAGGAGGTATCCTACTCCCTAAGCCAAGTTTTGTCTTTTAAAAACAATTTAATTCACAATTCTCTTTGGAATTCTGAAAAGTAAATGCAGATTTGTATTCACCCATATCAGGGCTCAGGGTGGAAAATGATAAAGGTTCAGTTCTGAGAGGTTGGTTTAGTCACTGTCTTCAGGTTTGCCTGCAACCACTGTGAAAAATATCAGTGCATATACAGAAAGCTGTAGCTAGAAAGGGAAATCATCGTGGTCTCTTCATGTTTTCATATCTTACGTAAATCAGAAAGAATGAATTAATAGCAACACAGTTTTTGTAGCAGTTTGCCAGCCTTGTTTTCCATATACACTGCTATTTTGCTTAGCTCAGCATGATTAATCTCAGGTGAATTGAAAACTTGCCAAACCATGAGGTGGTAGAGTTGTCCAACCATATTGTGAAAGACAGCAACGCACATGCCAGAGCACAGCAAGAGAAAGGACGATATAACAACAGCAGTTCTGTAAGGTAGAAAATGTAAAAGTACCACTGAAAAATAACAGCTTCACCATTTACCTGTTTGCATTTAGCATAAAAAGTGAACGAAAGCATTTTTAAAAATCTGAATACGTGAATGATATGCATGTGGCACTGGTTTGGGCTTTGCTGGTGCCAGCTTGTGAGCATTCACTATTGGAGGCTAGAAGGATATTGCTGATAGCAATTTGTATCAGACAAAAGAAAAGGGTTTTGACATTTGAACACAAGTTAGTGATTTTTATTGTAGCATGTTAATAGTTCACAAAACTATGCATTGATAGTCACTGGGGTTTTTTGAAGCAGAGCACTATTTTCAAGCACTTGATAAAATTCTTCTCTCCAGTGTTCAGGAATGTTAACTTTCTGCAGGGCTGTGGTAATGGGAGTTTTGGCAACTTCTCTGGGTGAAAGAAGTGCAATGACAGTATGACTGAAGTCCCATTTAAATATAGTAGCTGTGCCTCCGCACTGGATCCAAGTGTAACTTGACTGACCTGAAGCCCACAGAGCTCTGCAGAAATGCTTGCCATAACTGAATCCATGCAATGCAAAGCCGTTCACTAAAATTTGTCAATGCAAATAAACTGGCACACTAGTAAGCTGTTCTTCTGACATGAGTCTTCAGGGCCCAGACCTTTCATGCACAAATTTCTGCACAAACATTGGTTTTGTACTTACCAGAATCATACATATTTGTAAGTGATTAAGAGCTTCTTGAGTCCTTTGGGCTTGTTAGCCTTTCTTCAGTTTCCCTTCTGTCATGTTGCCTACACAGTCTCTTACTGGCAAACTCTTTCCTCTCCAACCTCCATCTCCTCCCCCCTTCACAGTGCCTGTGAAACAATTTTGACTTGCTTTTGGTAAGGAAAGATTATCTAGCCATACTTTACAAAGTACCCAGCATCTCTGCCCAGCTGAGGTGTTTCCACAGAATGAACACACTATGCCAAACCCCAGAGTTCACAGTCCTGGCCCCCTAATTCACCATATCTCTTCAGTCTTAGATCTGTGCATTGGTAGGCAGAAGTTCCCAGGAGGAGACCTTTCCAAGACCAGATATGCACAATGTACATGCTCAGCCTTCCCAGGCCAAGTTCATTAAATCATTAAAGCAGCTTAGCAGCAACAATGACCATAGTTATTTTTTTCTCAAAGTAACACAAGAACTGCCCTTGGCTGTGAGGACCGAACGATGAGTCGGCCTCCTCTCTGTGCACTTCCCTTGCTTGTAGCCTCATCATTGCCTCAAAAGAACCTGTCGCCAAAGTGCTTGAAGGCAGCTTGAAGAAGAGAGCCTGAGCACAGAGCTGCCCGCATAGCAGGAGGCTACTCTGGGAGAGCCCTAGGCGCTATGAATAGACTTGCAAGCCTTCCAAAAGTCTTGCAAGACTCAACAGACACTTGCTTCTTTTAACTGATTTCCATCTTTCTTTGTGGTATTGCAGTATAAATGCTCTTTCATCTGGTAGGCATAGCCTTTGGCTTTATGCCTGGAAGTTAGTTAGCTTTCTCTACAATCAGTGCCTGCCTGTAAAGGAAGGCAGGAGAAAGGCAGTTTGGTCACCCTGGGGCTCCCAGCTTATGATGCTACTACAGTCTGCAGAAAGCCCTGTTATTTTTTCTTGTGTTTCTCCCATTTACCACCAAAAACACCTTTTCAGTCAAAACTGGAAACTGTGGGGACCCAGGACACCTCAACCTATTTGAACTTGCCCATTTAGCCCTGGGAAGCTCTGGATCCCAGGAGTACAAACCTGCCAACTCCCAGTGAGAGTAGGCGTCTCCCAGTGAGAGTAGGCATCTCCATTAACACTGATACAAGGTCACATCTATTGCCAGTCATCATCACCCTTCAGGCAGTTGCTTAGGTTAAATTCAGCCCTGTCCATTAAAGAAATCATTTTGTATTGTCCAACACCCCTTCCCAGCTCCAGGAGAGAGAGGAAGGAAGGGAAAAAAGGGGATAATATGCTGCCTAGTAGAGCACAATCTAATGACATTAAGGTTAACTGGCCTCTCACTTCAGAACCTTACCCAGCCATCACTTGTCAAGTAAACAAGCAACTGATCTAAGCAGCAGTTATGAGCCATCAAGAAATTACTATCACTTATACCAAGGCACTGAATTCTACTCGTCAACCTGCAAGTGAAATAGTTCTTCTGCTAAACCATCATCCCCTTCTTGGTGGATTTCCTAGTGGGAACTGTTGTTTCTTCTGTAGCTTCAAAGGTTTGAGCATTTCAATTAATGGTGCATGTTTCCTGTGCTGCAAGTGAAGGTCTGATGTATACTTTTCACAAGCACATGCTACTTCTAAAGTTGTGCTACATGAGAAAAATTGGGTACAAAGAATGCCAGAGGGTGGTAAAGGACAGGCACTGGTTCTGCTCAGTCTTAGGATCCCTGCAGGCACTGTGCTCAAATCAGGAAGCATCACTTTCTTACAGGAGTCTCTCCAGATGTTTCAATTGAATCTCACTTCTTGTCTGAATTTGGGGCTATGCACTATGTGTTTTGATGGTCTGGATTGATGGTCCCACATTTAACATACATTTGTAATCTCTGTCAAGCCCAGATACTCTGTTTCTGTTGATTTTCTGTTATTTTCTAGTGGCCCCTGTGTTGATTTGTCATGTAGAGAAAATCTGCAATCTTTCAGGCAATTAATTTTTTGTGAAATGTAGGTCCTGTGATAATTTTAGGTTGCCAAGTCTGCAGGCCACAAATGTTGGTTTTCATGTGAGTCAGTCCCACTCCAGGTAGAATAAATCCTTGTACGTGCCATGATGTGGACAGAACCCTGACCTTCTGTTTACACAGCTCTCAAAATTTTAAATAGCCTCTCTGATTTATTATGGTTCAGAAACCAAAGAAATTACAAGTTTCCTGATTGATATTAAGCTAATTTGATGTGTGTTTGTGATAAAGGCATTCCCCTGGTGACAGCTCCATTTCCTTAGGGTTACAGTACTTTTGGGGGCTGAAATAGTCAGACAATGCACTGCAATGTAGCTCTGCCTGGCAGATTCTTGGCAGTCATTACCTACCTTTATGAGTGAGACTCCATTGTGTGGACATCAGCGTCTCCTTCTCAACTGCTCTTAGACAGAAAGTTAGTGGCCATGAATTTGCCTTTCTAATGTTGCTTAGGCATTTTCCCATCCAGTTCAGACTTGGGAAAGTGTGTTAGGTCTTCGTCTGCTGGCTTGCTTTTCTGCACATCTAAACAACCGTCCCATCCTGTTTAACTCCTGGTCGCTATTCTTGTTCATTTTCAATTATTTTTAATAATGAGGATGTCCTGATTCAGGGAAAGGAAGTGTTCTGAAAGAAAGATGAGCATGATAATCTCAAATGGGAGGCTTGAAGCTCAAGGTGGAGCAGCCCATCCATGCTGCGAGGTGCCTACCGCAGGCTCCATTTTGACGCTGAGAACTTTGAAAAAATATTTTTACCAAGGTCTTGAGCTTTTCTGCCAAACACAGTCCTCTGAAAGCAAAGAGGATGATTTCTCTTTCTAGAAAACAAGTCTCTTTTGGGATGCCTCAGTTTCAGTCAGTCAAAAATTGTGGATAACTACTCATTTTAAAATCTTCACTGTAGCTTTCAGTTGTTGGATGCATTTTGTAGTGTGTTGTGTAGCTCTCCTCTACAAACAGTATCTGTTGTGAATATAGGCTTTTCTGCCTAAGTGTTTGTTAAATTCAGTAACTTACATTAAAAACAATAGCTCATCTGTGCATAAGCTGGTCACAGTGACCGAGATGAGAAGACTATTTGAATCAGTGGGAAGTCTACCATTGTCTTCAAAGGGTTTGAGACCTTCCATCAGTCTTTGTTAGAAATGTGAGGTTGGTCAACTAAAAAAAAACAGCCTTGTTTCTCATTCCTTCCCATGCTTCCTTTCAGTAATTGGCACAGGTGATCATCCCCACAGTTTGGTCCAGAATACTGTCCCATAGAGTGGTTTGGACAGGTACAGGTTGAACCCAGGCAGGGACAAGAAATTCACCAGGGACCAGTTACAGGCTAACCTGGCCTCAGGGAACATTTCATTTAACCTCTAAAAATTAAATGTTAGCACATATCCTAAAGCAGGAGGATCCAATCCTACCTCCTGTGTTTTTTTGTTTGTTATAATATTTATTGCTACAGCTTTGCTTTTCCATATTCAACATTCAATCTGGTTTTAATTCTTGCTGAGCTCTTAGTTTCAACATTGCCTTGTGGCAATGAGTTCTACTGGTAAATGATGAGGCTTTGAGGAAAGATCGTTCTTTTTATCGGTTTTAAACACACCACCTTCAATTTCAGTGAATTTCCCCAGGTTCTTATGAGACAAGATGAGACACATCCTAGAACTATTCTTTATTTGCTATTCATGTTCTCCTTCAGGTAAACAAGCCAATCTGTCCTCTCTCCTAATACAGAAACTCGTAAAAACTCGTCCCCATGATTGGGTAAATGCAACATTTTTTTTCAGCAGGAGAATAAAGGTGGTGGGTTATGTATTCAAAAGACCTTCCCGTTAAATTTGTGGAATTTGCTGGCATTTGGATGGCTTTCAGTGGTCATCTAGCTTCTGTCAACTAACAAATAACCCAGAAAGAGGAGCAGAGTGAAGTTGGCCAGTTTTTGTCGTTATTCACCCCACTCTAGTTCACATGCACTGGCATTCTCCTGCTGGCCTCTTCACCCAAGTGTGTTGAGTGAAGAAAGCTTCTTCTATTCTATTTTAAAACTGTGTGTAAACACCAGCAAATGGGTGAAGAATGGGCTCTGTCTTAAGTAGGTTGTTTTTCATGTAGGTCTGTTGAGGTAAATGGGGAGACATGGGGAGGTTTCTGTGTTTAACCATGACACCATGGCACACACACTATACACAGTGCAAATAAAATTTAAAAACAATTACTGCTTAAGACAGCACACAGAGTGATTTCTCTTAAACTGTTATTTCTTGCCAGACTGAATGGGCTGGTTTGGGATGCTGATAGAAACCCTTTATTATTTATCTTCCACAGGTTGTAATTTATTTTTGCACAACAGCTAAATACATTTAAGGATTTAAAAAAGAAATAAAATAAAATAATCTATTGGCTTATCTTGACAGATTTTACGACCATATAAAGTGTAGAGGAGTTACTGTGTTCATCCATTTACACTGTAAACTAAGCTTGCCCCTGCATGTTGCTGCTTTTTCTTCCTTTTAAGAAGTATTCACAGTGTTTCATAGAACTTTCTTCTCTGTTTTCTTAGCAATG
The DNA here is from genome assembly GCA_024605025.1 of Megaceryle maxima. Lineage (NCBI taxonomy): Eukaryota > Metazoa > Chordata > Aves > Coraciiformes > Cerylidae > Megaceryle > Megaceryle maxima. The sequence continues at coordinate 17,877 of JANHGN010023894.1, read as the reverse complement.
TACAGGTTTACTATGTTAATCCATATTGGATTTATCTAATGACTAGCTGCCCAAACAGCTTAAAAATAATGGTTCTGATGGCACATATACATACTGATAGCTGGCTGACTATAAGGGGTGGGTTTGGAAATATTTTTATCAGGAAAGGCAAAAAAAAAAAAAAATGTTTTTTCAAGTTGATTCAGAAGAGGCATTTGTCAAGATGCTTCTTATTTAAAATTTTAACAAATAATTGGCTTACAGTGTAAACAAAAATCCCTTTGTAAATCCTGAAGAATGTCAAGGAAAAGCTATTTTTAAAAGAGGGCCTGGAAGCTGTACAATGTTAAAATAAACTAGTCACTTATATTGTTCTCAAAAAATGGTAACATATGAACATGCTTGTAATTTTTGAAAGGAAAATTAGATTTGAATATGTGTTATTTACCCCAGGAGAAAAGAAAGGAGTTTGGGGTCAGGTTTTTGGGGTTTTTTTAAATCATTAAAATTCTATCATTATTTTGACTATCATTAGAATTTGTCACAGTAAGGGACAAAATCACCAAACTTTGTGCTGCAGCCTTCATTGAATCCTTCACGGGAGCTATTACAGTGCAGAATCACAACTCAAAAGTCAGTAGGAGTTTCTCCTATCTGAGGGAAAATTTAAGAGTCTTGTGCTATTCCAGGCTTGGTGTTGGGCTCGTTCTTAATCATTGAGGAGGGTTCTGGTAGATGTCAAGTGAAGAGAAGAATAGAACACGCATCCTTCACCACTCAAGCCAGACAATGAAATTAGAAAATGGCACTGAGAGTTGCTGTGAGAGAATTCCTGTGGATTCCTAGAGTAAGAATAAAATAAGAATGTAGTGATTAAAAAAATAATAATTTAAAAACCCCAAACAAACAAAAATTTTAAAAAGCAGAAAGGAAGAGGGGGAAACAAGAAAGTTAATTAGAGAAACCTTGCCAGAATCCTCCTCAGAACCTATCTAATAATAAAGTCCAACATTAAAAGCTGTATTGTCTTTTTACATGAAGGCGTGTTTACTTACTGTTTCGTCTTAGTTTCTCATTCTGCATTTTTCAATTCTCCTACCAAGCATTTTGCATGCATATGATGTTTGCAGCATTACATGCTCTTATTTGAAGACTGTTTTGAGAAGTCATTATTGAACTATAGGATAAAAAGTATAAGCATAATTATGTGTTAAAGAGAATAAATATGTTCTGCTAGATAGTTAACCAGGTGAGGTTAAACAAGATAAGATGAATTCTGGTCTTTTTAGCAAACTGACAGTCTTCATTTTAAGCTACAATGTAAAGTGCTTTATCCTGAGATTAGGTATTGTGGCAGAAGCTAAAACTGCCTTTTTCCCCTAACCGTGCCAGAATACAACCTCCTTTTCTTTTTGCGCTAACAAGACTGCTTTACCACCACAGCCCACTCTAAGTAATTAAATCAATCCTTTGTACTTACCGTATTCTCCTCTAGTGACGGTACTAGATCTGATTATATGCTTCATGCATATTCAAAGTACGGCACTGACAGCTCTTTAATGAGCTCTTACTTAATCAGTACGAACAATGTTCATCTTGTTCTTTTTTTCCTCATACATTAGAGCTAGGAACAGTTGGGGAAAAAATGAAACATCCAGCATTCATTTGAAAAATATATTGTACTTTGAAAAGTGTCTAAGCTGGGGAAGTTGCATTCTGCCCTTTAAAAGTCTGATGGACAAATTGGATTACTAGTATTGGATTAAATAACAAATGGTTAGAGGAGAAATGAGAAAAGCTCGCTGTGATCACAGGCTTTAATATTTTTTGTTACTTATAAAGCTGAAGGGGTCTTTAACCAGTTATTAAAGTCAGGATTAATTTGTAATGGTCCAACTTACTAGCTTTAAAAGGGTTTTGTTGTTGTTGTTGTTGTTTTTTTATCGAAAACAATAGTGTAATGCATGTATCATGGAAAAAAATTTAAGTTAAAGATCTGTGGGCTATTTATAGATTTTCATCATCTTGTACTGGCTCAGATAAGGGGTTTGCATGCATGGGATCGATTTGTTCTCAAACATGTTTTTCACTTCATTTAAATAATCTGTACTTTTTTTTTTTTTTTTTTTTCCCAAGCACAACACAGATATTTTCACAGTTTTAATTTTCAAGCATTCATAGCAAGTCAATTAAATACTTGTTTTACACTTGGAAAGTGGAAACAAAAACAACCCCAGCAGCAGCAGGGTTTTAAGAGTGAAACTGTGTTGAAAAAAGCCCTTTACCTTAATTTTCTATTTACAAATTGTAAATGTGAGTTTAGCTTGCAATATGACTGCAGTAACAACACACATTTTTTCTTTGTTCAAAGTGTTTCATGTGCATCCTTACACCAAGGGGGAAGGGGAAAAAAAAGTAACATGCTAATGGCACTGTGTTTGCTGAAAAGAGTTATTTAAATTTCTTATATATGAGAGTTCATCTTTATTTTGCTTGCCTGGGAAGAATCTGTTTCAGCTCTGTGCACAAGAATTTAAAAGGCTGATGGTCAACAAATAAAATATCAGCATCAACTGCTATTAATATTGCACACATGTGTCATTTCACTGATCAAAAAGGCCTTTCGCCAGGGTACAATTGGCTTTTTTCCAAATTGCAAGCTTTTTCTCAGCTTTTTCTTTTTTACTCTTTCTTCTTTTGTTGTTGCCCGGGGATTTGTGCCTATCGCAGCCGATATCACATGACCGGTGTCAGGGCATCACATGGGTCCAAAGCGAATACAAAAACAGATTAAAAATTCTGTAAAAACAATCAAGACTTTGTTAACTCACTTTTAAACCAGCCTCTTCTATGGATATTGCATATGCTTTGGTGTCAGCATGGAAATATCAGAATAGGCACCTGTTCAGATCTGACTTGATGGCTCCAAGCTTTACCTAAATCTTTGCTCGTTAGATGTTGCAACTAACTTTATTTAGGAGGAGCGCATTAATAGAAAGAGGTTTATATCTCCAAGTTTACATTCTTACCTCGAGATTGCATGGCATGAAATTCAAGTTCAGATCCGCCATTGACTCAAACTCTTTTGAAACATTTGTCTCCCATTTCTTTTTCAAGGCTTGCAAAATGAAAGCAGCAAGAGCTTGCATTTATAATGACATATTCTAGAGGTCCCAGGACACCCTAGCTCCCTAAAATTTAGTGTCATAAATCAATGAAAATGCTACTATAGCCATATATGTCTGGTTGTGAGAACTTTTTTTCACCAGCAGCGTGGCAATCTTATGGGTTACAGAATAGATAGGTCATTTTGCGGGGATCAAAAAGACAATCTATCTCCTTTTTATTTCCCTCTCCCCCAGATAAATTTCAGCCACTTGGTACATTTCAATGAAAGGTTGCTAATATTGATTATCATCTACTTCTAAAAGCAGACCTTGTTAGATGGACCAATACAGTAATGCCTTTGATCTGTAACTTAACAGCGAAGTGTACTTCTAAGTTTTAATCCTCTTTGAGGAAGGGCTGAACTGATGAATGTTATTGTAAATGCCTTGGCAAAATATTTTCTGCACAAAATCAGAAGCCGAACGTCTTGGGGGAGAGAATTTCTACGTGACAAATGTATTCCTTCATTGCTCCATCATCCAGGAGCTGGACCCTGCCTCTTCTGTTTGAAAAAAGGCTGCAGAGCCATCTCCACTTTAAAATACTCTGCCCTTCCCATCTCACTGCTAGCAAATATGTACCCTAAAAGCACCCTTCCAGGAGCAGTTTCATCAGTCAGGAGCTGCCCAGGGTGGTAAGTTGATATGGGGCAATGTCTAACATCAGAAAGAAGAGCATGTCAAGTAGCATAACTTTTTCTTACTGTGTCCACCAGCTCCACCCCAAGCTGACCCATTTCCCTGTTCATCTCCTTTTCCTTCCCTTGCGTGGATGCACCAAACCCACAGGCTATAGTGGGGGTAATCAGTTTGCAGAAGGCCGATGACCTTCCCTTGCACACAGCAAGGTCATAGCCAGGTGAGGAGGTGGTTCTCCATGCAGATCTGGGCTTGCACACTACTGTGGCATTGGGGTGTGAACGTGCATGTGACAGGCACGTACGTGCAAGCATTTCAAATGCTCCCATTCAGAAATTGAAAGCTTTCTTTTAGAGTAAACCAGTATTTTTTCTGGTGTCTTTCCAGCTTCTGATGCTGGAAATTGTTTTTCTGCAACTAGCCATCTTATGGTTTAAATTAATAAGAAAGCTTCCCTGAGTGTACAGCACCTTGCATCAGAGATTTCAAAACCATTTATAAACATCAAAGAATTAACTTTTAACACCCTTGCAAGATCATTATGGGTGATTATCTCCATATTACACACAAGGCACTTAAACTCAGAGATCTGCCCACAGTCTCCCAGTGAAGCAGTGTCAAAGCCAGAAGTACTCAGAAGACCCAGCTCATGCTCCTCTGACACTATTCCAAATTTCTTCCCAGATTAATTTTAACCATAAGAAATGTGTGTGTTTCATAATTCAATGAGGACCATATAGTTTTTGCCCCTCAGCTCAACTCAAGAGATCAGAATGGCACATCAGTACAGAGGCGGAGTCTCTACCAAGGACTTGGATGAGATTGCTCCTAGTTCCTGAGCTCAGAGAGAGTGGGATTTGTATGAGCAACCTTGCCATGTGGAAAGGACAGTCTGGAGCTTTCTGAATGCTCATCTGCATTTCCCCCATGTGGCTTAGTAGTGCAGAGGTGGTAACGTAGAGTCTGTAACAGAGTCTACTAGAGTGTAGTACTACTTGCAGGCAGGCTATGGATGGTCCTGATCCTTTCTGAGAGGTAATGATGGATGTGGGCTGGGGAAAGGGCTGCTAGACTGTGCATGCACACATCTGGACTCTTAGGTGCCTGGACCTCAAAATTCTTTGTATTTGTGCAGATGCTCCCTTTTTGATTGCAGGTTGAGGAGAGGAGTTGTTCTTTCCAGCTCATAGTCTTGAAGAGTGGCCATAAACACAGAGGAGCTGAGCAGGTGTCCACACCTTGGCCAAGGGATCGGGATTGCCATCTCCTCTGCAGCTACTTTGATGCCTACCACATCATCCTGACTGTGCTGGGTTTGCAAGGGTGGAGTGAATCTTGCCGACAAGGATTGCTTTTGTGTTTTGAAGCCTGTGATGACCAGATGTCTTTTAGCAGCAGGGTTTTTTTTTTTATTGGGAAGATCACAACAACGTCATTCTTTCAGGAGAATTTAAAAGATACAGTACTTTTAAAAAGGTGTTTATTTAGACTGGGTATTGGCATGATAAAGAACAGTAAGATGTATGCTGAAGAATGACTGCTTTCAAAGATTTATTTACAGAGCAAGCAGGACTGTGTGGCAGGACTTGTAGTCATATGATATTTTTACCATTTGAGAGTACACTTTGTAGTGCTCAATGATACTGGAGACATATACTCCAAAACCTGAAATGAAATGTAGCTCAATTTGTGAAATGCCACATGGGTAATGAAACTCTTTCGATTGCAGGAAGAAACACAGAAGAAGAAGAAGCTATGATGCAGGAATGGTTCATGCTGGTTAATAAGAAGAATGCCTTAATAAGACGAATGAACCAGCTTTCTCTTTTGTAAGTATGAATGGACATACGTATTTACAAAAGGATGATTTACTGGAATATTTACCCATCAGATAGATGCAAAACTTTTTTTCCTCTATTCCCATTAGGTTTAAAAATATTCCCTCAAAAGCACATAGAGCGATTGGTTTGTGGAACACATTGAGTAACTTGGTTTTCTCATATTTCAGACTTGAAAATGAGAAGTGTGCAATGACACAAGATTAGCCAGAACTGTGAAAAAAATAATTAAAGAAATATTTAGCAGAGTTATTTTTTCAAAGGCCCAACAGTAGAATAAAATTACATGCTAGAAATGCACAGATAGATTTGGATTGTGCCGCGGATGTGACAGGTGAAGACTATTTGGAGAGGAAGCAAAATTTGAATCACTGCCTGCTTTGTAGAAATCCTCAGTCCCATTGCTAGTTTAGCAGCACCGGACTGCTGAAGGGATATTAGTGAATCAGTCACGGTCCAGTAATACCACCAATACTGCAAAGTATGGACAAATAAACTTTTTTTTGCTAGCACCGGCAAGGAAGGGAGCAGACGCTGCTCATTTTCAGAGGCATTCTGCCCTCAGTGCCTCTTTTCCAGCTACTTTCGGTTTGATTATATTTCTTTCAGTAATGCCACCTAGTGTAGATGCGTGCATACTTCCCTGGGAACAGCCTGTGCTCACGGATTTCCTACCATGTCTGAACTTGACAGAAGATTCTACCTTCAAAATATTAAGCTTTCTAATCCTGTGTCTAATTTTCATTATTCATTAGGGCCGAATGTATATAGGATAATACTTCCAGTGTCATATTATCTTGGTGAATAGCCTGATGCTGGAATTTGTTCATTAGATCCACAGGAATGTTTTATACTTGGGACATTCCACAACAGCTGCTCTGAGGATGAATATGAAATAATTATGTCCTGTAGCACAATAGAGTTAAACTGATGGAATTAAAGCTGACATTACAGAAAATAAAAAGGCCCTGTTACTGAATATGCCACCTGAGCAAGGTTTTAAGTTTGTGTATCATTTGTTTGGAGTAGCTTAAAGTTAAAGAGAAAAGTCAGTTATGAGTCCTAAAATCAATGTAAGTTAAAGGTTCTTTTAAGTGTTTAATGATTTAGTAATTAACATATTGATGAACTTTTGCAACTTGCCTAGGGAAAAAGAACATGACCTAGAAAGGCGCTACGAACTGCTGAACCGGGAGCTAAGAGCAATGCTTGCTATCGAAGGTAAGAGCAATGCTGGGTACAGAGGGAAGGAAAGTGCTTGCTGCTGAAGGTGGCTGCCTGAAAGTACCAAACACAGAGGCTTTTCTGAAGCCCACTTAAGAATTAATGCTGATATTTGCATCATTTCAAGTGATAGCACACAGCAAATACACTGGGTCCGCAATCCCATTCTTAAGTTTTATTCAGGGGAGAAAAAAAAAGTCCAAGATATGGGACATATCCTTGGGACGGTCTTCTTGGAATAAACTTTGAAAACAACTGTTAAGGGGGTAAAGATTATTTGTCTAGGGTTTATTATTTTTTGTTGCATTAATGTTCTCCTGGCTTTTCTCTGGCATCGCACTGCTTTCAGTGCCACAGAAAATGGAACGGGTGACCCACAGAAGGGAGCATCCTCCTTTTAATGTACAACAGTATCTCATTGGGGGGGGGGGGGGGAAGCCTCATCGGTTTTGGG
>JANHGN010023894.1:0-10566 GCA_024605025.1 Megaceryle maxima | reverse complement strand
GGCGTGGCCTCGCTCCGGCGCCGAGGCGACCCAAGAAAGAAAGAGGAGAACGCGCCGAGCGCAGGTGAGCTTTCCCGTTTCTGAGGGGACGGGGGGGGGGGGGGGGGGGGGGGGGGGGGGAAGTCTCATCGGTTTTGGTGGTAAAACACTACATTTGCCAAGTATTGTAAATATTTCCTCACAAGCAACACCAGGATTAGTGAGATCCTTTGCACAGATTTTTTCCTTTCTGTGCTATTCTCCCGAGTTTAGTCACCTTACCTGAATGAAAACTCATGGGAAGATTGACACATGGGATAAATGAAACAATTGCATCCTTTCCATAGGGTTTTCAAGTGAATTGTACAGTAATCCTGGGGATGATTCATAATAAAAAATAAACATCCAGATAGCTTAAACCATTGCTTGAATTATTTTCTTATTTAAATATCTTAAGTGTTTTCTAATGCTGCACCACTTATACCTCTCAGTCACAAATGCTGTCTTATAGTTCAAAGATGTTTGCTTAAAAGTTAATCCTTTGGGCTCTGTAAAATGGACCTTTTGTCTAATCAATGCAAATTGATTTTGCTATTCTGTATTGACCTCTCAACCCTTTGACTGTCCATGGTAATTTCTTTCTTCACCTGATAAGGTACCTGATCCATAATAAATCAATTCTAATTAGTTTGGAGACTTCACTGGGAGTGTAAGTTTGTAGGAAAAAAGCAGCAGGTTTCAGGTAGCTTTTTTCTATCTCTCTGCCTATGGTTATATTTTTTACATAAGAGTATGTTCACTATAGTCTTGGATAAAAGTCATAAATATATACATTGCTTACTGCAGAGACAAGCCAGACTAATTGGAAATCATACTAATGAAATATTTCAAACAAAATATTCTAAAACCAAATTTAAATCCAAAATTCGAATGTTTAATTTCCTCTTATTTTTTACTGTCTTGGAATGTCCTAGCAGCAGCCTTTAACTGTCTAGCAGCCTGTACCATTCACACATTGACTTGAACAAATATCCATCCTTTTTTGCATTTATTTTTGTAAGTTCAGAGAGGGATGCCCAAACCTGGGAAAGTCCTCTTGTTTTTCTTTCTTTCTTTCTTTCTTTCTTTCTTTCTTTCTTTCTTTCTTTCTTTGCTACTGAAACGGTGAACAGGTTTACAGATAAAACATATGTGCTAGAGAATTTTGGTTATTTTGTTGGTTTGTTTTTGTTTTTTATTTTTATTTCTACAACAAAGTCTGCATTTAGCATTTTAACCCTCAGTAGGATTATTAGTCTGCTAGAACTTTTAGCAGCTATCTGCTTTCACCTAAAAAAACACATTAAAGGAGAAACTCCCCAAAGAAAACACCTGTGAAAACTCAAAAAACACTGTTGTGATGCTGCCTCTCAATGTGTGCATCAGCATTCTATCACTTTCTGGGTCCCAGCATATGCTGAGGTGCAAAGATGCACTTTTTGGGAAGCACCAATAGAACTACACACCATTTATAATATGACTTCCCTGAAGAAGCACGGGCTGCCCAAACAGCCCGGCGCTGTCTGGTATGAGGCCATTTAGCTGATTGCTAATGAGGGTCTTGGGCTCTGTGAAAGACTTCACTTTTACCAGCACTGATTCCAAACCTGAAATATGTAAGATGGGGGGAAAAAAAAAAAAAAACAGGACAGGACCAGTTTGTTTGTCTAAAAGAAATGCAGAACACACCAACCCAAACTGGAACTTTAAAAAAAAGTCTTTGAAAGGTGATAATTACTGTTTTGGTAAATTGCTCTAACTCTTCCATGCGTGACTGTGCAGTTTAAAAATCTATCAACCAATTTCCTTAGCTAGTTGATGATGGGGTGGGGGGTGGGGGGGGTGTGGAGAAAAGAAAAGAAAAGGAAAAAAAAAAAAAAAAAAGAGAGAGCCTTGCAAAAGGTAGCAGCCTGCTGATTGCAGATAAAGGCGGTTTATTGGCGGCCGGCCTGCCCTGCCTGCGCAGGCAGCGTGTGGACAGCGCTGGCGTCTGGAGGTGCTGACCGTTATAATGTTCAGTGATGTGGAGACAGTGTCCTCTTAGCCACCCGCTAAAATGGAGGCATACTCAGCTGAATAGCCTTTTGGAGTGTTACGGCACTTCACGCAGAACACAGGAATGACCGAGGGTGGTAAAAAAAGGCATGCTCTTCCCCCCACCGCCGCCCTGTTTAGCCGCAGAGATAAGAGTTAACGCGCTGCTTTCGACCAGCTAGAAAGTGTTTCTCGCTTTCCACTGCCGAGACAGCTCTGACTGAGAAAGGCCTGAAACCCCTGCCTAACAGGCCAGAGGAAACAGAAGTTACAGGGTTTGTTTTCACCTGCGGACATGGGAAGGCATTTGGGCTGTCTTGCTTGGGAGCCGACCGGCTCATGTGAACAAGGTGCTGCATTTCAGAGCCTGATTTTTACCATGTCCACAAGCGAGTGACAGGATGCCTTATTTTCAGCTACCTTTCCTCTCTCTCAATTTTTTTTTTTTCATTTGAGATTTAATGCCTCCTTAGAAAAGATAAGTTCATTTTTGCACACCTTGGGGTGGTGTGTTCATTTTCTGCCCAAGAAATGGATCTTCTTTAGGATTTTGTACATCTTGATTTATTCTTGGCTTATAGTTTGAAGTGGGTGCTCTTCTAAAAGGATTTATGCATAGGTTCACTATTTTTGTAGTTATGGTTTATATGATAAGCTTTTTATATTTAAAATCAATATGTAATCCTATGGAGGAGCTTATCCTCTAAAACCCCATTTGTAAATCTATTTTAGCTTTGTTACACCGCGCAGCCACAGTATTCCATAGATTGATTAGGTTCAGCAGCAGAATCCTATCAAATGGCCTGCTCTGATGATGATGCAAACTCTTTCAGGATTGCTAGTTGACTGGAACTAAAGATAAGACCTGACTGCAATCCCCCAATGTGTTCTTTACAAAACTAGTGTTAATTTTCATCAAAGTGCTGGGCTTATTTATTATAGTGGTGAGGTTGAAGGTTTTACTACGAGAACTTTCGACCATTTCTATTAAAGCATTTCTATGGGAACTGGCTGCCTGTTTGCTCAAAGTAATTATCAGTTTAAGCACTGAGAGAAAAAAAAAGACAATATGAAGTCAATGAAGATGAATAATTGAAAACATTTCTACTTTAATGTGAATTTAGCGAAGTCTGTCATTTTAAACTGCCCGTCATGAGCAGTGGAACAGGGACTTTAGCTTTCAACACTTTTAGCACATATACATCCTCAGAGCTTAATCCTATTTTTGTCCAGAGTGTAGCTTTTATAACAGTATTATTCGGAAATCTTCAAATTAATCACAGCCCATATTGTAACTTCCCAAGGCTGCAGTCAGCCTGGGTAACTCTATGTGACAGGTGTTATAGGTAATCCTGGCTTAAAAGGCACAACAGGTAGGAATCAAACTTGAACACGGTTGCTTTTTTAAACATAGGGATGCTTCCCAAAACTGCTGCCCAGCAGTACTCTGTTGGATAAAACAAAACTGCAAGGTAATCATGGATAAAATGTTATTTAAATACTTTATGCCAGTTCCTCTTTTAACCAGTAGCTGTTTTACTGTATTTATTTGGGGGTGGAGAAAGACTCCTTTTCTAGGAAACAAAGTAAAAATGCAAGGGAATATTTCTGCCAGCAAGTTTTCATGTGGTGTATTTCAAACACTAATAATAAGCAAATGGAGAAACAAACGAACAAACAAAGGAACAGTTTTGTTCCACGAAGTCCTAATATGAGATTACCCCACAAGGCTACAAGATGGGGCAACAAAAACTGTAGTTCTTAGGGACTTAACAGAGAAAAATAGTAGTGAAGGACTGAGCGAAACCCGTACAGAAATATTTTGACTCTTGTTTCCTGTTTTGAAAGCTAAAATTGCTCCTGAAACTGGAGAACCAGAGGGTGAAGGGGACAAAAAATAAAGAAATAAAGAAAAAGGCTTTAAAAAGAAGAGCTTTTCAACTAAGCAAAACCCGTCAAAATTGCAAAATAATTACATCGAGTCCAGGTAGAGACTGTGGATTTCAGGTCCCTTTTCATCTAGACCTTCATGTGTCCAGATGTGCCGGGAGCCTGAGTTGCAACACAATTATCAGCAGAAGCAGGGGGAAAGTTAACCTGAAAGTTGGGGAACAAACACCCGTGAAATTTTCTGCCATGTCTCTCTCCTCCTTTTCTTCCCGGCTCACTGCTGTTGCCCTTCACAGGACGGTTTTGTCACACCGAGATTGCAATGCAGATGTAGGGGCTTTATTTGTGTGGGTAAAACCCTACAGTTTTGGGAAGCTCTGACTTGCAGAGGTGCAGAGCCGTATGTTTTAGACAGGTCAAACTGAAGGAGCCTTCACCAAAAGGAAAGAAAGGGCATGCAGCCGTGGAAACCGAGAGACTGCCATGAGATTCAGCATCTAAAATGCTGCTACCCAACTTAAAGCAGCTTTGTCGCAGGAGAAAAAGAATTAGATTACCAGTAATTTTGGCCGGTAGCTTCAGTTCTGATCTGTGTACACCTGGAAAATTATTTTCTTAGCAACAGTGGAGGGGAAGCTATGCGTTTAAAAAAGAAAAAGAGAAAAAAAAAAAAAAAAGGCGGAAAAAAAAAAAGGAAAAAAAAAAGAAGAAAGAAAAAAGATAAAACGGGGGGGGAAGAAAATAAAGGGAAAAAAAAAAAGGAGAAAAAGAGAAACTCCTGGGAAGTTTTGTCAGTGCCCTGCCAGGCCGATGCTCCAGGAAGGGATCTGGTGCCGTGGCACTGGTTTTCTCGCCACTTGCACATTTGCCTCTCCTGAGTGTGCCTGCACACACATACCGGCGTGGGTTCTCCTGCCTGCATGCGGACCCATAACTCGCTCGTGGGCCCAGGCAGAAGGCGAGGACACGATAAAAGCAGTTACACATTCCTGCCTTTCTGCCGCTCTTCCAACCTTTATTGCATGATGATGCATCTAATTTTTAATTTGTAAATACAAGGCTGAATTCCCTCTAGCACCACTTGCTTTCATAAAGCTTCTGAGCAGTTTGCTGTCTTGAATAAATTTGGCTTTGGAGGGGGGTCAGGGGGATTTGAACCACTGCATTCTTGCTGGGTTTGTGAAGATTCACATGGTAACCGGTCGTGAGCATTGTTCAGGTTATCTGAATAAGCACCAGCCATGTGAGTTTTAACATGATCGCCCAGGGCAATGGAGAGCGCGAGCAGAAAGCCAAAAGGACTGCACCCTCTCTCTTCTTCGCCTTCGGGAGGAAGAGCAGGAGAAGGACGCCGCCGGGCCGGTGGCGATGGCTTCTCCCGGTGGGTTTTGGTTCTTTTTTTGGAGCCGGTGTCCTCTTTCCCTCCCGGTACTCATTTGTCCTGCTATCTCCCTCATCATCTACTGCTCCTGCTTTTCATTGTTTACCTTCTTAATGAGGGAGGCGGGGAAGGCCGGGCATTGACTGACAGCGACAAGCCCTTACGGGCTGGCTGGAGAGCCAGAGGCTGCGGGGCGGCCCCGGGGGGCTGCGACGTGCGGGGCCGGGCCCGGCCAAGCCGGGCCGGGGGCTCGGGACGAGAGAAAACCCTTTGGGAAAAGAGAGGCGGCCTCGTCCTCCGGCCGCTGCCAGCGCCGGGGGTAAAGGGGCCCCGCGAAATTATGTAGCAAGTGTATTTTTACTTCAAAGGGGGAAATGCTAATTAACTGATACCTGCTTTTAAAGTTACTGCGAAGCATATGGTGCCCAGTGTGAGATTCCTCCAGCTGCTAAGGGCAAGCGAGGAATTAGCAAAGAAGAGCCGGGTTGCAGGGAAATGGGCTTTCCTCGTGGAAATGGGAGACTCGGGCAATGCCGGTGCCCGTCCAGGAAACACAGTCCTGAAAAGAACTGAAAAAAAAAAAAACAACAACAAAAAAAAAAAACCACCAAACAAACCAACCCCCAAAAGTTCAAACAAAACAAACGAAAAACAAACAAAACAAAAAAAAGAAACGAACAAAACAAAAACAATCAATCAAACAAACAAAAACCAACTCGAACGACCCTAAAGTCGCTGTTGAGTTTCCTCAAGACAGGTGGGCAAGGAGGCAAAACACCGATGGGCTGCGCTTGTCTCCGCGGTAGAGCCCGCTGGGGAGAGCGGCGACGGTCCGCGGACCGGGATGTGCCGGGCGGGACTCTGCTCTGCTGGGCCGAGCCGGGCTCCCCACCGCAGCGGCCCCGGTTCCCGGCGCGAACGGCTGCGCCCCGGTAGTTCCGGCCGCGGCGTCTGAGCGCTATTTTTGTTTGGGTTTTCTCTCGCAGACTGGCAGAAGACCGAGGCGCAGAAGAGGCGGGAGCAGCTTTTGCTGGACGAACTCGTTATTCTCGTTAACAAACGGGACGCGCTGGTCAGGGACCTGGACGCCCAGGAGAAGCAGTGAGTCGGGTGAAGGGGGGGTGGGGGTTCTCCGCCGAGCCGCCACGGCCGCCACGGAAAGTTTGGGCCAAGTCCGCGGGCGCCGTGGCCGTGGGGGAGCTCGGCGCAGAGGCGCACATCCCGCGCAGCCCCTCACCGCGCCTCCCACCGCCTCTTTCCGCAGAGCTGAGGAAGAGGACGAACATTTGGAGAGGACCCTCGAGCAAAACAAAGGCAAGATGGCCAAGAAGGAAGAAAAATGTGTCCTCCAGTGAAGCGGCCTTCCCTCAGCGTTGGCGAAATCGCAGCGTGGCTCTTTCTTACGTTTTTAAAATGCCGACATGAGACTGAGAAAAAAAATAAATGTTTTGAAAAACAAAACAAACAAACAAACAAACAAAAAAAAAAAAACAAAACAAAACTTTTTTCCATTTTTCTTAGGCCAGATCTAGGCTGTGCCGGGCCCCGCTCCGTTGTTTTTTGGTTTCCATTCAAGCGAACTCGCGTTGTACCATGGTTTCCTTGTGGGCTCAGCTCTCCTGCCGAAAGGGTTTGTAATGAAATCGCCAAGACCCCGGGCATGTGGGCGATGCTGGAGATGTGCGGCAGGAGCAGAAGAAATAAAGTCTGTCCTGGTTTCTGTAGCTGGAGGAGGGCTGAGTTTTGAAATAAATACGTTTTTGTCGTAATAGGATTAGAGAGGGGGATATAGGAAAAAAAATAATCGTTGGGAATGGTTTCATCTAGTCCTGCCATATGTAATACTTAATAAGCTACCTACATTTTATAGTTAGGTCAGATCCACCCCAGTTATTATTAAAAATGTGCTGTATTTACCAGTGTTTTATTTCAGCAGTTTTACATTTCCCCGGGAGTAGAGCTGAATTGCTCTGCTTTACTCGGGGGGTTTCTCCCCTAGAATTAGCGCAAGAAGCCCGGGGAGTGGCTGCGAGTGCGACGGCCCGGAGCAGAGCCTGAGCACGGCCTGAGGCAGAGTTCGGACCGGCCCGGGGCAGCGCGGCACTTCCCACCCACGTCCCGCCGCGGGGTCGGGCCCCGGCCGCGCCGCCGCTCCGCGTTATTTATTGCGCCCGGTCCGCGTCCCCCCGCGCCCCGCCACCCCGCCCCGTCCGTGTGCCCCCACGCGTATCCCGCGCTCTCATCGTCCTTTCGTGGAGCTCGTCTCGTTTATTTATTACAATACCGAGTCATATATAAGATTTTCAATAAAAGCCGAATCTTTCTTACCGTAACTGCCGCTTTCCTCTTTACCTGGGAAACTCACACACCCTCCCTCCTCCGGCCAGGGAGGGGGCCCGAGGGCCAGGAAGGGCCCGACCCCGCGGGGGGCAGCGAGGCTCCGCCGCCCCGTACAGCCTCGACGGCGGCTTCGCCAACGCAAGGAAACCCTCTAGAGGGAAAAGTTTTTTGTTTGTTTTTAACCAAACGCAAGTCGGAGAGGGGAACGTAAAACTTTTCCCTACGGGGCCGATGCCGCCCGCCGGCCGGCGCGGTGTATGTTCGGCCAAAGCTTCGCTGCAGCCGCGGTCGCGCACGGAGCGCATCCGCGGGGAGCTGAGCGGGCGGCGGGACCAGAGGGAGCCTAAACCCCGTGGCTGCTGTCCCGGGAGGGACACCCACCATCGCCGGCGGCTCTGGGTGTAACTGCGATCTGCTCCCCGCTGCACCCACCAAAAAAAAAAAAAAAAAAATTAATAAAAAAAAAATTAAAAAAAAAAAATCTCCCGTGGAGGAGGGAAGCGCCCGGCCTTGCGCGAACGGCCGCCGGTGCCCGCGAGCTGTGCCGGCCCGGAGCAGGGGGTCTGGGGGCTGCCCTGGTGCCTGTGGGCTTGGCCCCGTGCGAAGTTGGGGAGGTGGGGAAGATACGCGGAGCGCCTCGCCTTCGGGAGGGCAGGGGCAGCAAGCAGCCGACTCCTCCGTGCCCCAGTGCTCTTCCCCAAAAATACAGGGGCTGGGTAGAGAGGAGGGGAGACATGCGGAGAGCGGCGGAGACTCGAGAGGGGAGAGGGCGGCGAAGCCCGAGGCGCTGCCAGCTTGGCCGTGCACCGGGAGCTGCTGAGCCCCGAAGCCTGGGGCTGCCCCCGGGGGCGAAGGGGGGCTGCGGGCGCGGCCGTCTTCGCCCCCCCTACCCTCCCCCCTGCCCGGTGGGCCGATGCTTGTCTGTCTTTTAATGCGAAAAAAAGTAACTCGGGTCGCGGGAAAAACATTTGTATGTCGCCCCCCGCCCCTCGTCCGGGCACAAGGCGCAAATGCCCCCCCCGCCACCGGGGCCGGGGGTCCGCGCAGCCCTGCCTCCTTCCCGCCAGCACCTCCCGCCCGGCCGCCGACCTTACCTGGGCGCAGCGGGGAGGGCGCGGGCTCCATTCGGCTCAAGGGGAGGTGGAGGGTGGTTGGGGGGGGGTTGGAGTGAGCCGGTCCCGTCACCTCGGGGGGCAACGAGCCCCGCGCCCGCCATGCCCGAAGCCCCCGGCAGAGCCTGCGGGGAGCTGCCAGCAACTGGGGACTGGGAAACGGCGGAGTTTGCGAGAGAGGTTTGGAGAGGGCACTGATAACTCCCCGGTGTCGGGGGGCGGGATGGGGGGGGGGAACAGCGCCGGGGGCCGACTGCTGCCCGCCAGGACGAGGTCTGCCCCTGCGAGTCGAACTGATGGGAAAGCGGCGGAGGACAGGAGGAGTGCAGCCCGGCCCGGGAACTGTCCCGGCGGGACCAGGGCAAAACGGGGAGAGGATGCTTGTAGGGGGGGAGAACTGCCCCCCCCAAACCCTTCCTCCTCCTTCCTCCTCCTCTCTTTGCTTTTTGTGAATGGGCTGCGGCGCCTTTGTTACGGGGAGAAGTGCCCGTGTCGCTGACTTTTGTAGACGAATGGAGGAGCTGGTAAAGCTCATTTTTCTCTCGCCCTCCTCGTCCCATCGTCTTCCTCCCGCCCGGATTAGACGGTTCCCTCCTCGCTCGGAAAAAAAAGAGGGGGAAAGAGAAAAAAAATAAAATAAAGTGGGGGGTAGAGAAAGGAAAACGGGGCTTTGGTCGGGGCCGGTGGGCAGCGCCTTTGAACATTAGCTCGCTTTCAGCTCCAACTGCAATTACAGGGAGTTGATTTGGGGATACCAACAAAAGCCGCGCACCGGAGCCCTCGTTAGAAGTCCGGGCCCGCTCCTCCGCCTGCGCGGCTGCAGCGCCCCATTCCGCGCCCCCCCGCGCCCTGGTCCCGCCGCTCCGCGCCCTGCCTCGCTGCTCCTCTTCCGCCGCCGAAGCGGGCAACGAGTCGGGCTGCGCGGAGTGGAGCGGGGCGGTGCGGAGCGGTGGGTCCCCTTCCCCTCCTCTCTCCCCGCCGCCCCCAGGCCGCCCCCACCCACTCGCACCCCACGCCGCGCAGCAGCCCCTGGATTCCGGACACCCGAGGAAAGGTGCGGTCGCTGCTTCTTTTTTTATTATTATTTTAAGGCACAAAGTTTGGGCGAGCCTCCAGCGCCGGAGGGGGGAGGCCGGGATCCTGCTCCTCCCAGCTCCCCCCGACTCTCCACACCGCCTCGCCCTCCAGGAGCACCCTCCGCGCCGGCGCAAGAGGCGGCCGAAACTTTTCCGCGGCCCCCTCGGACGGGTGGGGACGCAGAACGGCGCAGGGGGGCTGCCCGGCGGGAGACGTGAGTGGGGGAGGGCGGCTGCGCTGCCGCGGAGTTTTACCGCACAACTTTTCTAACGATGCCTACCCCTCTCCCATCCCCTCCGCGGAGCTTGTGCTTGCCCCCTGCGCGCCCACCCCTCCCACCCCCTTCCTCCGCCGGACACCTCTCCGCGCTGCTGTGGCCGGGCCGAGCCGGGCCGGGCGCGTCGGCGGTGGGTGCGCGGGGAAGCGCGGACCGGCGCGGGGCGGGGGGGTGGGGGGGTGCGGAGGGAGTCGTCGCCCTGCGCTGCCATTGCCCGGGCGGCTGTCAGTCAGGCGGGGAGCGGCCGGGGATTGGCGCCGGGCTGGTTACGCAGATGCTTTGCGCGCACATACAAGGGTAGGGCCGGGGGTAGGTGATCAATCCTCATCAGGGCCGCGGCTCCATCGCCCCGACAGCGCGGGCCGCCGGCAAGGTAACGCGGAGCACCCCGACAAGTTGAGGGTGCGCGGCTCAGCTTCGGGCATCGCCCCCCCGCC
>JANHGN010023893.1:0-15710 GCA_024605025.1 Megaceryle maxima | reverse complement strand
GGGATGCAGCCCAGGGTGCCACTGGCTTCTGGGCTGCGAGCACACGGCACTGGCTCACGTCCAGCTTTGCACCCCCAGCACCCCCAAGTCCTTCTCTGCAGGGCTGCTCTCGATCCCTTCACCCCCAGCACCAGGTTAGAGGCTCTTGAGGAGATCTGGGACTGGGAGTACCTCAGGGGTACAAGGACAGTGCTGCTGTAGGGCTTTGTAAGGAGTGTTACACGCACCTTATCCGTGTGGCCAATGAAGAACCTCTGCTCTCCAGTCTGGATCTGCAGGGTTACTATAACAGCATGGCAGGGGTAAACCACCGCAGCCTTCTTCCGAGCCCACAGCGCCTGCAGGACAGACACAGGAACGAGAGGGCTGCAGATCCTTCAGAGGCCCCAGGTCCTATGCTGGACCCACAGAAATTTCTTCAACAGGAGACCTGGTGCACTTGTGCAGGCAAGAGGATGCTCTCCCATACAAGTTCTCTTCTAACTTGCAAAAGGAAAACCACGAGCCCAGCCATCATCCTACTAAATTCAGTGGATTTACCGAATGAATCGTGTCTACTACGCGAGCAGCAGATACAAGGAAAGCAGCGTTGTTGGCAGAGCCTTGAACTGGCTGACCCAAAACACCCCTTTCTTTACCCTAACAGACCGCAAGCTGGGCTCCTGAAAGGCATGGTGCCCCCATGGAAAGAATCCAAACCACAGCTCTTCTAATTTTAATGTATTAAAACACAGAAGCTGTGTGATCTAGAAGGCCGCCATAATTTCTAATTAACCATTAGAACAGCAGAAAACCCGTGCACATACATACACTTGTGCCCATCTGCTTCGGGCTCTTTTCCCTCATCAAGAAGTGCAGGAAGGGTGGCACGTTCACACCTCCAAAAAGCATCTGTGCCCCGGCCATGCAATTACAAACCAATTCCCCACTCTCTGAACCACTGACCCATTTTGTGCTGCAGCCTCCAAAGCCAATAATTCTTCTCAGCTTCAGGATGGGATCTGGTAAGAGCCTCTGGAAAAAAACCAAACCAACAAGCAAGCACCATCACACATGGATCTGGAATTAGGACCTCTGAACCCTCTGCTACTTTCTCTCTAAAGCACAGAGGCAGCTTTGGGTTGTTCCCTGTTACAGGGGATGGCTTTAAAGTATTTAACCTGGCAGAAGTCAGCTCTGTCAGGAAGGAGGAGCTGGGACCAGCCAGGCTGGGGCTCACAGCCAGCCCTTCCCAGCATTGGAGCTTGCACCCCCTCTGTGGTTTCTGCTGGGCTCAGAGGCATCAGCTGTAAGTGGCCCAAAACTACCCTTGGGTTGCTGTGACTCCTCACCCACCTGCTCTGAGCTGGTGTGGATGGCTCGGGTGGTTTGTTCGCTCCTCTGATGAGCATACACGTGGATGCCGCCATCACTGACTGCCAGTGACTGTCCCATGTCCCCCACACTTCGTGGTCTCTGGTTCTTCTCTAGCTCCTGGTCCCCAGCAGACACGATTCTCGGCAACCCTGGGGCTGT
The DNA here is from genome assembly GCA_024605025.1 of Megaceryle maxima. Classification (NCBI taxonomy): domain Eukaryota; kingdom Metazoa; phylum Chordata; class Aves; order Coraciiformes; family Cerylidae; genus Megaceryle; species Megaceryle maxima. Next base: position 14,195 of record JANHGN010023893.1, on the reverse strand, counting down.
CAGGTGAACCTCAGGCATGCTTTTTGTCATTACAGGACACCGGCGCAACATCTGAAAAAGGGCAAAGCCTCAGAGAGGGGTCAGCCCTCCACCCACCCCCAAGACAGGGAAATACTCATGTCTCTCCCAAGTGACTCTTCACAGAAATACAGAGAAGTACAGAGCAATGCAGAGGAAGAGCATCCCTGTGGGTACCCAACTTGGCCAGGTATGTTAACCAGCCCTGCTCCCAGTGCTGTCCGTCTGCAGTTCACCTCCTCCAGAGAGCAAAGCAGAGTACCAGGAAAGATTCAGCTCTGAGCAGTCTTTGGAAGAGCTGCCCTTTTTCCAGTGAGCAGAAGAGACTGAAAGGTCCTGGTCAGTTCAGACCAGCAAAGTGCTCACACTCCTTTTCCCCCAGAAGGATGGGTTCCCCCAGGCCTTCTCCCAAAGGCCAGCACCATGTTGCCTGGTAAGCCTGTCTGAGCACCAGTTTCCATACCACCACCAGCAGGGAAGGGGAATCCAGCAGCGAGGGCAGCTGCCTGCAGTCCCAGGAATCCAGACTCCAGACACTGCTCTGCTCCCTGCGGGTGCCTGTCCAAGTTCTTTAAGTCTCCAGTCCTCATTTCCTATCTATAATTTAAAGACACACCTATTTGCTGCCTCAGCTGAGACAGGAAGGATAGATGGCTGGAGATTACAAGGTACTTAGTATTTATCTTGTCTCTGCTCTGTGCTGAACGAGACTGAACCACCCAATCATCAACTGCAGCACTGCAGCCAAGAGACCATGCCCAGGGGTCTGACCTGCCCAGATCAGCCATCAATGACAAGGAGCAGCTTCTATGTCCTCAATAAAGGAGCTCAAAGACAAGATGTGGCAAACATTTTCACAGGAGGCAGAAAAGAAGTTGCAACCTCATCCATACACTTACAGCTTTGGGACTGGTTATCTGATGGTTGAGGGACAGTCGGTCCTGGACTGCTTTGGTGAGCGTCACTATCTGGGACAGTTGGCAGACAGGGTCCTCTGAGGCTTGGCCACCTAGGAGACACAAGGAGTGGGTTAGGCTCTTTCAGCAACCCAAGGCACCCAGCCCAGGGTAGCACAGCCTGGGCTGCTGTCCCCAGCATTCCCACCTGCCACAGGAGTGGAACAGCTCTTCCGGATGGAGTCAAAAGGCAGACTGGACCCATCGGATGGGAACCTGGGCAAAATCAGAGGAAAGCTCCATGTAACCAGCATATTGCACTGGCACCTGGAAATCCCCCACAATAATGCACTGTCTGTCAGAAAAGCTTCTTTGCTGTCTACTATAAGGTCCTCCTTTTGCCCCATCCTCACCCAGCATCCCAGGGCAGTGGTGGAGTTCCCATTCTTGAAGGGGTTTCAAAGCTGTGGAGACGTGGTGCTGAGGGAAATGGTTCAGTGGTGAAATGGGAGCACTGTGTTAATTGTTGGACTTGATGAATTTGAAAGGTCTTTTCCAACTATAAAGATTCTGTGATTCCATGATAAACATTGGGATACTAAAGCATTTCCCAGGTCTGATCCACACTGCTACTTTCAGGGTTAACTTTGTACTGTGCACTTCAGGCAATGCCATTAAGCTGATAGCTGCAATGAGCTGCAACTTCTCACCCATGTTGTTCTCTGGCACAAACCTCACCATGGGATGATGGGAGCCCAGCACTAAAGCTGAGGGAGGAATGCTTACATCTGGACAGGGTGTTACAGCCAGTGACGGCTCGGCAGCCACTGTCACACTAGCCTTTAACTTAGCAAGAGGTCAAAATGCTCCTGAGCAACAATACACCCAGGAGAAAGGTTTGAATTGCACAAGGTTAGCCACAGGAGCAATCCCAGCAAGAGACCCCTGAGAGATGACTGGTGCTAACACCAGGCATGGGAGAGCTCTACAGCCTTCCTCCAGCCCCAAATCACCAAGAAGCTCAGAGGAGGGTTGTGTGCTAACATCTAAACACCGGCGTTGGGGTAACTAAAATGTACCCACTCAATACCCAGTTTTGTCTGGCTCTGTCATTCCATAAGCAGCGTGGCCCATCCTGCCTTCCCAACAAGAATGGGAAGGTCTTGGAGCTGCAGTGGGTCCCAGCACAGCTGGGAGCAGCCCTACCTGATATAGTCATAGAGATCGTGCCACTTCCGTCCCTTCGGCACAGGGAATGCCATTTCCCGCGGCATGGGAGCAACCCCACGGCAGGCCAGGTCAGCTTGCCGGGCCTCGGAGAAGGTCACGCCTGGCAGCACAGAGATGGAGATCAAGAGATAAGTTCTCCAAGGCCCATGGGGCTGACTGAAATCATGCATTTACTGCAGGATGCGGCACAAACCACCTCCCTCTTTAAGAACACCTGACAAGCAAAGGTGGTGTGTAACGAACCAACACGGGTTCCTTTGCACAGCATTCCTGAAACTTTCAACCTTCAAGGAAGACCCCAGATAATAAACCCTTGGTATAAATCCCCCAGACTCCAGATTCATGTAGCTTTCTATTCAGCTACTCAGCAGTTCCATGTGATTTGCATCAAGGCTCTGTTCTCATTTTGCTGTCTTCTTTCCTTCCTGAGTTTGTAACTTCATCAGAGTCTTCAAGATAGAGGAAATTTCTGGAATCCATAAGCAACATCTAGAGCTTCCTCCCCACTGCTGCTTTCCAGCAGGCCAGTCGGTTTTGGCAAATTTCCAGCCCAAAAATAGACAGGCAGAGACAAAGGTTGTGACTCAAATATCTCTGCCACACTGAGCAGGTGAGTAAAAAAAGCAGTTTGGAAGATTTCAGAGCCAAAAATCCCACAGGCTTTTCTAGCAGATGAAACCACAGGCCTCAGAAGTGAGGCTTGGTAACGTCTTTTATTTTTTTTTCCCCTCTGAAACAAAATTCTAATCTTAGTAAGATATTTAACTTTACTTTTCTCATTTATTATTACAGGTGGAAAATGAGAGGACACTTTCCTCCTAAGGCTGGGAGATTGTATTCACCAGCACCCATGGAAACTTAACATGGTTCCAAATATTTTGCCCTTTTTGCTTCATATCCCACTGCTACAGTAAAGGGAACCTCATGCTCCACCAGAGCAAATAGCAAAAGCAGCTTTAAACCCCCACTGGATGCATCCAGGCTCGACTGATGTCACAGGAGAAACCACCATGAGGTCCCAGCTCCTCACCTGGGTTGAACACCAAGTCGCTGGTGAAGAGGTTTTTCACCAGCAGGCTGGAGCAGAGCTTGATGCTCTTCAGGTGGCTGTAGTGGCGGCTGAGGTAGAGGGAGAGAATGGAGTGGAGATCAAGCACCAGGCAGGTCCAGCGCACGTCAGCAGGGGCAGCTCCAGTGAGACCTGGGGAGGAGAGCAGCATGTGGCAAATGGGAAGATGGGAAAAGATGCTAAAGACCCTGGACCTATCAGAGCAGGAGATGCAAGTTCAACACAGTTAAATAAAAAATATTTACATACAAGACTCCCGCCAGGCTTGACTTCTCTGTATCAAGGTGGGAGATGGGAAAATGCATCTTGGAGCTCACTACTGCAACCCAGGGGTGGGGAAGGATGAAGAAGCAGCCCTGCTACGTCCTTGGGCTCATACCCGGCCTGACACTGCACCCCACTGCTCAGGGGAACAGGGATGGGAGACAACCCTTCCTGGTTACTGAGTCTCCTCAGGACCACCACTCTTCACCCTCCTCACAGAATGACTGAGGTTGGAAGGAATCTCTGGAGATCATCTCATCCATCATCCAACCCCCTTGGGGCCCAGGATCACATTGTCCAGACAGGTTTGGAATCTCTCCAGAGAAGGAGACTCCTCAACATCTCTGGGAACCCTGGGCCAGGCTATGACACCCTCACAGCAAAGAAGTTTCTCCTCCTGTTCACATGGAACCTCCTGGGTTCCAGTTTGTGTCCACTGCCCCTTTTTCTGTCACTGGGCACCACTGAAAAGAGCCTGGCCCCATCCTCTTGCTCCCCCAGGGGCCCTTCAGCTCTTGACCAGCATTGATCAGATCCCCTCTCAGTCTGTTCTTCTCCAGCTAAACAGCCCCAGGGCTCTCAGCCTTTCCTGGGCACAGAGATGCTCCAGTCCCCTCAGCATCTTTGTAGCCTCTGCTGGACTCTCTTCAGTAGTTCCTTGTCTCTCTTGAACTGGAGAGCCCAGAACTGGACCCAATACTCCAGCGGTGGCCTCATTAGGGCAGAGCAGAGAGGAGAACCTCCCTTGATCTGCTAGTGCGTTTGAGAACCATGTGGCTAAGTCAACTTTTGAACTCAATTTATTTCCTAACAATTCATTTCAGCAGCAATGTGCCAACCACATCCTAATCAGCAGCCCCACGACAGGTGCTCCTCACCATGCCTGGTTGGACAGTTGTCTGACAAGCCCTTGACTGCTCCACAGACAAAGGGGAACTGCAGCCAGGTGGCTGTGGACTTGAACTCCTTGAAGAGTGTAGAGAAAGAGATGCGAACCACCTGGTTTTCCTGAGAAGACAGACAAACACACAGAGCTTTAGTCACCCTGGTGGCTTCAGCAGGCAAATGCTGCACAGCAGAAGGTATGTGGCTTGTCCCGAGTACAGACTCTACGAGATGGAAACTATCTCCACCCCTTTGTAACCCACAAGCAGCAGCGAAGACCAGGCAAATTCTGCACCCCTCAAGAGCAGAAGACCACTGCTGCCACCCCCAGGTCCTTCAACTGGGCCACCACACTGATGACAGCAGTTTAAAGAGACCATCCCATGTCACATACCTCGGTGGCGACATCCAGGTGGACGACAAAGTGCTTGTGGGGCATGGGCCTGAAGAGCAGATAGAGGTAGCGTCCCACCAGTCCCAGCGACTGGGTCCCAGTCCGGGGCAGCTGCAGGTAGCTGCTGGCAGGGAGGGACCCCCGGATCCGGTAAATAGTTCCCTTCAGCCTCGCGTCCTTCCGAAACCATGGAAAGGGGTGACGGGGGGGTGGTCAGTGCTGCCCACCTGTGTCCAGTGTGTGTCCCCCCACCCTGCGGTACCAGTGCCCCCATTACCGTGAGGGCAGCCACGTCCCCCTCCTTAGCAGAACGTTTCCACTCCTCCACGCAGAAGTGCTTAAAGACGTTCAGGTACGGGCGCTGCCAGGCTGCTGGTACCGGCACGGGGATCGTCCGGGGAGCAATACTCCCACCCGGACACGTTCTGCTACCCACTGCACCACGGACCCCATGGACGCCCTCACGTCCCGAGGTCCCCCACCCTGTTGGAACCACGTTATTTTCACGTCCCGAGTCCCTCCAGCCCGGTGACACCCTTGTGCCCCGAGCCCGGTAATGCCCCTGGTACCACCATGCCCTGAGGCCCGCCAGCCCCGGTGACGTCCCCTGTACCTCCATGTTCCAAGTCCTCCCCCCCACCCATCCAGTGTCGCCCCCGCGTTCAGTGACACCCCCGTTAGCTCCCCAGCTCCGAGTCTCCCCAGCCCCAGTGACATCTCCGGTACCTCCGCGTTCCAGGTCCTCCCAGCTCTGGGTCCAGTGACACCCCCGTTAACTCCCGTGCTCAAAGTCTTCCCAGCACCGCTAACGTCCCGGTGTCTCGAGCCCAGTGACGCTCCCGTTACCCCTCTGCTCTAAACTACTCCCGTCCCCGAAGCGCTCACCCCCCAGCCTCGGTGACGCCCCCGTTATCCCCGTTCTCCGAACCTCCGTGCCCGGTGACAATCCTGTTACCCCCGCTCTCCGACTCCTCTCCCTGCCCTGAGCGCTCCTCTCCGGTGACACACCCGAACCCCCCCAACCCCGCCCGGACCCCGCCGCTACCTGCCGCCATGGCGCGCGCCGCCAGCTCAACCGTCCCGCGCGGTGGCCGCTAATCCGCGCGCGCAGCCCGCGGCCACGCCCCGCAGGGAAGGGGGAGCCGGGAGAGAGTCACATGACCCACCCTCTGCTCCGCCCCCTCGGGCACCCGGGGAATGTCCCTCCAGAGCCACCGTCCCGGGGAAACACCAGCTACTGGCGGCTCCCGGCGCTGGGGGGCCGCGGAACGATCGCATAGAGACGGACACGAGCCCTCGGGGCGTGGGGAGTTTATGTGGAGGGGGGGTGGGGGCAGGGGGGCCGCTTCCCTCAGGCTCTCCTCAGAAGGCGGGGTTGCCGAAGCCGAGCCGGTGCTGGGCGGCGCGGATCTCCCGCAGCAACGCGTCGTTCTTCAGGCCCAGCTGCAGAAAAGGGGGAAGGGGGGGCGGTGTTCAGGCAGTGGCAAAGGCGCCCACACTTGCAGCCCACTTACGGGTGCAGGGGTGGGGGTTGTGATCCACCGACCCTCGGGGACCCCCCAAGGAACCAGACACGGCCCCTGCCTCGCCCTGGCAGTACCAGCCCTGAGCAGGGGGAAAGCAACGGGAGGGGAGGGAGAGAGCTCTGGAAGAGTAGAAAACACACTGCTCCTGTGCCACAGCTGCAGAGTGAGCCAGCACATCAGGGAATCGTTTTGGTTGGAAGAGACCTTTAAGATCATGAAGTCCAACTGTTCCCCCAGCACTGCCAGGGCACCACTAAACCATGGCCCTCAGCACCACATCTCCACAGCTCTGAAACCCCTCCAGGGACAGGGACTCCACCACTGCCTTGGGCAGCCTGGGCCAGGCCTTGGCAACCCCTTCAGGGAAGAAATTGTTCCTTGTGTTCAACCTAAATCTCCCCTGGTGCAACTTGAGGCCATTTCTTCTTGTCCTGTTGTTTCTTCCTTGGGAGAAGTGACCAAACACCACCTGGCTCCAACCTCCTTTCAGGGAGTTGTGGAGAGCGAGAAATTCTCCCTCGAGCCTCCTCCAGGCTCAACAGCCCCAGATCCCTCAGCTGTTCCTCACCAGACTTGTGCTCTAGACCCTTCCCCAGCTTTGTTGCCCCTCTTCTGGACACACTCCAGCCCCTCACTGTCCTGCTTGGAGTGAGATACCCAAAACTGAACCCAGGATTTGAGGTGCAGCCTCCCCTATGCCCAGTCCAGGGGGATGATCCCTGCCCTCATCCTCCTGGCTGCACTAGAGCCAATACAGCCAAGATGCTGGTGGCCTTCTTGGCCACCCGAACAGGGGACACATCCTATGTTCTGGGCCACATCGTCAAACTTGCAGGTTAAAAGTCAACACCCTGGGCCGTTTCCCTTCCCACTCACTATCAGCCCATGCCCTACCCTGCCAACCCTGCAGCAGTACAGACACAAACCTTCACGGTGTATTTGTAGCACTGCTCCGCCTCCAGCTCCCGTCCTCCCTGGAGAAACAACACAAGAACAGCTAGTAAGGAAACTGTCCCACAGGAAACGTGCCGGTTCTCAGCAAAATAATGTATTGTATGAAAGCTCAGCACAAGAGATGTGCCCCAGTGGAATGAGTGCATGAGGTGACAACAAGCAGTGAGGACAGGCGCTGCTTTTGCCATCTGAGCACAGTCCCCGAGCTATTTTTACCACAGATCTATAGCATGTTCTTCATGCTCAAGAAGAGATGCCAATAAAGCCCCTGACTCTGTCAGGCTGGCTGGCTGGGCACTCACTTTCAGGCAGATGAGGGCGAGATATCCCCACACTTCAGCATTCATGTTATTTAGGGCATTGGCTTCAGAGAGTGCATCCTCTGCTTCCACCATCTCCTCCAGCTTGAGAGAGAGAAGAAGCATGGACAAAAGGCAGACAGCAGGCAGAGAGGGCTTCACAGCTGAATGGGTATCTGCTCTAACAGCCAAAGAAACTGGCGCAACAAAAGCATCTAGCAGGGATTCAGGGAAAGGATTTAGGGCAGAGACAACCAGTTATCCTCATTGCCAGCATCCAGCTCTCTGGTCTGGAGCACAAGGCTCTCACCACTGACTCTCACTGACTCATGCTGTATTTACAGCTTAGCCCCTAGGAATCATTACTCCAGTCTGGATCCCTATCCCCACTGTGTGGTGGCTCCCAAGAGGCAGGGGTAGCCAGTGCCAGCTCCCAGGCCACAGCTCAGCTGCCTGCCTCAAGTCTGCAGCCTCCCAGGACATGTACATGTGGCTGAGGGGGAAATGGAAGTTCAAATTTCTTCCCTGTTTGCATCCCTCAGCCAAAATCCCTTGGAGGAACCTCGTGAAGTGTACCTCCAGGAGGTACCACTCTGCTGGTGGCTGGGTGTCCTTGGCAGCCCTTCAGAGGCGCTGGATTCCTCTGGGCAAGGAAAGCACTGAGATTCTTCTCTGCTGACATCCTGCTCACTGCCTTCATGGTGACATGCAGGTCACATGCAGGCAGGCTCTCAGAGCAAAGCCCAGGCCCACATTAGGCACTTGCTATGACATTGTGGGGAAGGAGGTGCTGGCAGCAATGAGGCAAGGAGGGGAAAGATTCCTGCTTGCAGAGCAGCTGTGGAGAGCGACATCTCCCTGGGTGCCACACTGGTACTGTGACAGCACATGGTGGCCTTCAGAAGCACTGGTTTCAGAAGCAGCTAGGCTTTATTAAAGGGGAGGATGCAAAAGCAAGCCCTGCATCACATGCCACAGAGCTGGTAAATGTGCAGGTGGCTTGAAGGTACTTGCACTTACCCTGTAGCAGGCAATTCCCACCCCCAGCCAGGTGAGACAGGATGCAGAGTTCTCGCAGGCAAGCAGGTAGGTCTGCTTCGCCCGGCCATACTGCCAGGAGAGAGAGACCATCATGTTTCTGCATCAAACACATCATGCCACAGACAGCCGCCTCCACCTCCTCAGGGATTTGCCAAACACCCCATCTCTGGTGGGGCTTGGACACCCCCCAACCCCAGTGCTGCTGGGAGGCCAGGAGCCTGCCCACTACCCACATTGTGAGGGATCTGTGCTGGCAGGCACTAATACAGTAATGTAGAAGTCACCCTTGTTGAGAGCATAACAAGAAATAGGCCAGAAGCACCCCAAGACATTGCAAATGGAACCTGGAACTGGCACAAAGGGACAGGGCAGGTCCATGCTCCAGGAAGCTGAGCGCTTCTGGAGGGTTTGCAGTGTTGTGAGATCTTGGCTACAGCTACAGATCACAGGGCCTTGTACCCATGGTCTGGAATCTCCTGATGTTTGCTATGTGACATATTCCCTTCCACTGCTCCCATTGGCTCCTCACCTCATTCTCTTCCAGGTAGATCGAGCCCAGGCGCAGGTAGACAAAGTGCATATCTGCAGCATCCTCCACAAAACTGATGGCTCGCTCATAGCACTCTTTTGCCTCACCAAAGTCCCTCTTCAGGTAATACAGGTGCCCTTTCAGAGCCCAGACATTTGGATTCTGTGCACACAAAACAAGGATTACAATGTGTCTGGGAGATAGGACGGAAAGAGACCTGAGAGAGGAGCATGGATGCCCATAATCAGCAGAAAGGAAGAGCTGGCTGCTGGTTGGTTATAGCAGGGCAGATTTTATGTGCAGCATTAAAATCAAGTCAGTGGGCTGCCTGTAAAACACCAGCAATGAGCCCCCACCTCCTGTCTTTCCCTGCACAGTGGCCTGGCCTCTGTAAGGCTCCCTGGGTGTGGTGAGGACACAAAGAGCATTCAGAGGTATCAGATTCCTTCTGCCTTCCATTCAGCCTGACTCCCCAAAGACACCTTCCTTCTCTGCTGAAAGGAAGCCTTGTTTCTCATGAAACAGAGCCTGACTCACCAGCAGAAGGGAAGAGAATCAGGATCTACCTGTTCAAAGGGAAAAGAAAAAGCAGACACTGCAGCAAGAGGAGCCCTTGCTCAGAAAAGCCACCTGTCTTTGCAGGAGGAGACAGAGAGCAAGGAAAAAGCAGGGTAATGAGGAGGGCAGTTCTGCAGCCAGAGCCTGATGTGGTTTTTCAGCTGTGACTCTCCTGCCCTGCAGAAACTTCTGCAGACTGGGTTCAGAATTGCTCAGGTTCACACAGTTGGTGTTTGGTTGGTGTCCTGCTTTGGGATGTTGTACTACAACCCAGGAACACACACAGACTTACCATGCAGTCAATCTGAGCAGCCTCACAGAGACAGTCTTCACATTTGGAGAGATCATCCTTCAGTAAGTACATCTGGGCCAGTGCCAGGTAGTATGCACAGGAGGGGCCTCCCTGAAGGCTCAGCAGCTCGTGGGCAAGTGCCTTGTGAACAAACTGTGGAGGAACAGCACAGCATTGTGGTTAGGAGAGCAGAAAAACCACAGACACCCCCAGAAGGACAAAGCAGGAGGACTGGCTTGCACCTATTTGACTTTGCAAAATGTTTTGAGTTGGAAGGGATCTCTGGAGATCATCTCATTCAACCCCCCTGCTCAGCAGGGTCACCCAGAGCAGGGGGCCCAGGATCACACATCATCCAGGCAGGTTTGGAATCTCTCCAGAGAAGGAGACTCCACAGCCTCTCTGGGCAGCCTGGGCCAGGCTCCAACACCCTCACAGCAAAGAATTTTCTCCTCCTGTTCACATGGAACCTCCTGGGTTACAGTTTGTGCCCATTGCCCCATGTCCTGTCACTGGGCACCACTGAAAAGAGCCTGGCCCCATCCTCTTGCTTCCCCCAGAGGCCCTTTAGCTATTGATCAGTACTGATCACATCCCCTCTCAATCTGCTCTTCTTCCCCAGGGCTCTCCGCCTTTCCTCATCAGAGAGATGCTTCAGTTCCCTCAGCATCTTCATAATCTCCACTGGATTCTCTCCAGCTGTTCCTTGTCTCTCTTGAACCAGGGAGACCAGAGCTGAACCCAGGACTCCAGAGGTGGCCTCACTAGGGCAGAGCAGAGGTGAGGAGAACCTCCCTTGACCAGCTGGTCACACTCTTCTGAATGGACTCCAGGAGACCACTGGCCTTCCTGGCCACAAGGGTCCATTGCTGATCATGGTGAACTCCAATGAACAGAAAACAGATTTCCCCCACCCACCCTCCTTTCAATATTTAACTCCATGACTTGTAGTTGTGTTTTGCTATTTTTTCCTGACATGTAAAATTAAGGCAGGGAGCAGCATGTGGCAGTCAGAGAGATCCCACAGAGACAACTGTGCGGGACAGGGACACTCCACAGGGGACACAAAAATTACTCTAACATACACAAGCGTCTGAAACAAGAAAGGAATACTGGTGTCTTGGGACCTTCAAAATAATGCATCTCATTTCTGAGAGCACATCTGCACCAGGTCTGACTTGGCTGTTCCCTCTGCAGCAAACAGCACTGAGCTGAGACACCTTGAGAACCTTGCCTACCTTAGGTGACGATATCCCCAACCAGCATTTTGGGCTCAATACTTTGCCTGGCCAGTTTTGCATTTCTGGGCAGTGGTGGGTTTGCTGCCTCTTGCACCCAGCATCTGGTGTAGCCACAACTTATTCTCCAAGCCCAAGAAAAGGGCTTGCTGGAACTTGCCACCAGCTTTTTACTACTAACCCAGGGACAGAGACTAACCATCCTTTCCCACTCCACATCAAGCTGACCTGGATGGCATTAACTTTCAGCAGGAATTCCACTGTCTTCATGAAGATTGTGCAGGGAGGTTGGCAAAGTTCTGAACCAGGGGATGGTGCTGCAAGAGAACAAGCCTCCATCAGTCCCAAAGTGGGCATTTTATTTCTGAAGCAAGAGCGGGGCCTGAGACCCTGGTGGGGACAGAGGAATCCAGTAACATGGTGTAAAACCCAGGAGGTGGCAGGGGAGGCTAAAGCAGAGATTAACTCAGCATTTCTTTCTCAAGGGCTTAAGTTTTACAAGAGATGTAAAAAGAAACTCTGTTCTTCACCCACTAATTTTCCAGTCCAAACTCAGAGGAAGAAAAGGCAGGAATTTATGGATGAAGCTTTTCACAGTTAACTACAATGAGGCCCCTGCCTCCCCAGACCAACCCAGTGGTGTCTGAAGCCCCCAGCACTGCCATCTCTTTGCCATCCAGTGGAGAGTGGAGCTGTAGAGGAGGCAGAGCACACAACCATCTCCCAGCACTGGATTCTCCCTTACATAGCAGACCCCCATCCTCTAACCTTTCAGGGCTGCCTCTGGTGCTGTGGCCAATTCCTCGGGTGATGAGCAGGCCAGGGCAGGCTCCACCACCTCAGTCAGTTTGTCAGAGAAGCCACCCAGAACCTTCTCTGGAATGAAACCCCCAACGACCATTAGGTACAAAGAGCTTGCCACGAACTGCCCAGTTTAGAGCATGATCCCACAGAAATGGGGAAGAAAGAAAATTGAAAAGAACTAGGAAAAGTTTCTTTGTAGAAGACAATACCCAGGTCTGGTGTTTCGAGTACAAGATTCCCATGTAAACCCAAAACCAGATACAAGTGAGGCACTATCCCTGCCCTTATACTCAGAAAGGACAAAAAAAAAAAAGTGTATGACACAAGGCCTGAGGCACTTCACATGGAGTGGTGATAACGTTAAAAATAAAGCCATCCAACATTTCCTGCAGCCTGGCCAAATGTTTGGGTCTCGGGACACAGAGTCTTGGCTCAGGGTGAGGTGAAACTCAGCAAGGCTCCAAAGGAAACCTTCAGTTCAGGGTCACCACTGAGCAGCTGGTTTGCCCTTTGAATTGGTGAGGCAGCTCTTCACAAGCTGTGTTGGAAAGTCACAGCAACAGCTTTCAGGAAAGCTTAAAACTGGGTGACCCCAACATACAACTGTCACAAGGGCAGCACTGCCCTCCCAAAGCCTCAAAAAGCACGCTTGCTTCTTCCAGCCACCCTGGCCACTGCCCACACAGCAGTACAGTGGTCAGACTGAGCTGGGGCAGACAAATAAATGCCGAGTGGTCCCTCTGCTCAGCTGTGGGTGCAACACGGCACTGGCCGTGCTGTTCTCAGAAAGCTGCATCACCAAAAGCACCATGCTGTTGTCTCTTGCTAGGTAGTTTGTGGAATTAGAATTTGAGCCCCACCCTGCCCCGGATCTGCCCAGTGATACCTGGCACACACTCTTCTGGTCCTGGGCTGGGAGACCTCACACAGAGGTCAGCAGAGATGTGCTTTTCCCCTCTTTCTCCCTCCACAGCCTCAGGGATGCTCTTCAACTGTGTCTGCAGGAGCTTATTAGCCTCACGGAAAGCCATTTCTGCCTGGATATTATTATTCTGCAGTTCATAAAACAAACCTATGGGAGATGGGAAGATCAGCACAGGGAGACATCTGACCCTTAACCCAAAATCCTTCCCTTAGTCCTCAGATTAGAGCAGGGTGAAGATGGTTGGGGTGGAGGAAATGGTCAGCTCTATAGGAATCATAACAACCCCCTGCAACACTCCAGGCTTGGGGCAGAGTGGCTGGGGAGTGCCTGGCAGAAAAGGCCTTGAGGGTGTTGGTCAACAGCCAACTGAAGATGAGCCAGTGTGTGCCCAGATGGCCAAGAAGGCCACCAGCATCCTGGCTTGGATCAGCATTAGTGTGGCCAGCAGGACGAAGGCAGGAATCATCCCCCTGGACTGGGCACTGGTGAGGCTGCAGCTCAAATCCTGGTTTCAGTTTTGCGCCCCTCACTCCAAGAAGGACATTGAGAGGTTGGGGCATGTCCAGAAGAGGACAGCAAAGCTGGGGAAGGGTCTAGAGCACAAGCCTGGTGGAGGAACAGCTGAGGGATCTGGGGTTGTACAGCATGGAATAAAGGAGGCTCAGGGGAGACCTTCTCACTCTCCACAACTCCTTGAAAGAGGTGGGAGCCAGGTGGGGTTTGGTCTTTTCTCCCAAGGAGGAAGCAACAGGACAAGAGGAAACAGCCTCAAGTTGTGCCAGGGGAGGTTTAGATTGGACATGAAGAACAATTTCTTCCCTTTGAGGGTTGTCAAGGCCTGGCCCAGTCTGCCCAGGGCAGGGGTGGAGTCCCTGTCCCTGGAGGGGTTTCAGAGCTGTGGAGATGTGGTGCTGAGGGACATGGTTTAGTGGTGCCCTGGCAGTGCTGGGGGAACAGTTGGAGTCAATGTCTTTAAAGGTCTATTCCAACCAAAACAATTCCACAATTCCAGGAACAGCATGCTTTTATACCTGAAAGTGTCCAGGCTACAACGCTGTGTGGCTCCAAGCAGCAGGCATCCTCAAAGAAAACCTCGGCCTCCTCATAGTGCTGCAGCGCGACGGCCACAATCCCACAGAGCAGTAAGCTGGGAACATGGTCGAGGAAGTAAATCTTGCAGGCCAACAGGCAGCAGTAGCAGGGGGACATCCCCACCCCCCCCCCCACCCAGGCAGGGGACCCAAAACCCTTGGGTGGTGGGGGGGGCCAGAGG